>JARVGP010000131.1:0-72686 GCA_029876185.1 Mansonella ozzardi
AATTATTACGAGCACACCCAGAATTTCAGACCAAAAAAAAAAAAAAAAAAAAAAAGGACAGGTCCGAGAAACGACTGAAAATAATATTTTAACATCAAAAAACTTAAAAGCTTTATAAACTTGTCAGACTGATATTCATCATAAATCTGAAGTATTTTTTCTACTTCTGCCATTAGAATCATTCTTCAATTCAACATGGACACGAGGCATCTGCGCTACAAAATAATATATAATAAGAATAACTTGCCTAAAAACCCATTCTTATTCATCGCTCCAACAAATGTATCCAGCATGCACAACATGCAGTCGATTACAGTCCCATTTTCAATTGGTGCAACTAATGGTATGCGCCCCTTGTCATCCTAAGAAAAATAAATAAAAAATTATACAATCCAAATAAATTGCACAGCTGAAATCAAAATTATTCAATGCCAATCATAATGAATCATTAAATAAAGTTTCTTCTACTTAGATATACATCAGCAGTAACTTCGTAATCTACAAGCACAAATGCTTTAAACAGCTCCACTCTGTACTCATATTACAATCATGCATCTTGCAGGGGATAAAGATGACAGAAAAAGGCATAATTAGTCTGTGAATTGAATCTATCTTCAGTCATACTTTTATTCAGAGAATCTTAAATAAGCCTAATTAAGTGCTACTTCAATAACTCAGGGAATAAACCCTGTGAAATTAACCACTGCAAATCTGGAGGAAAACGTATTTCAGAGTATTATTACTACTAGAAAATAACTGCTAGCATTAGAACTTCCTGGGTGAGAAGTTTATGTTATCAGGAAAATAATGTACTCCCAGCTTTCTAAAATTAAAATCTGCAATTTTCAATAAAAATCCTAACGGAAAAATATCTACTGGAATCTCACCACTTACCATTAATGATAAAGAATAAGATGAGATTCTTAATATATTACGAATGAGTGTAATCATTCCCGCTCTACAAGCCAAATGCAGAATACTGAAAACCATGAAAGGTGAGTAAATGCACAAACAATAACAATTTATTAATGATAAAAAATAAGCCATCAAATAAAATTATTCAAAAGTCATTTTTTTTGAATATAATTTTTTAAAACAGATATTTTTCTGTAAGGGAATTTCGTAAACTGTGAAATACTGCATACTTTAAAGAAAATGAGTTCCAAATTAACTATCAAAATAAAAACTAACGTTTCCCTCCGATTATTTTGGAAGTTAATAATGTGCTCCGCATGCCCATTAACAGGGACCGGCTTTATGTGATTCAACAAATAAACTGCCACCATTTCATTATCACCCATGCATGCATGATGGAAAACCGTATTACCAGCTATGTCGATTGCCTCCAACGATGCAGATTGTTCAATTAACAAGCCTAAAAAGCTTTTTCGACTGGAAATTCGACTAATTGCCTTCCTTCCAGAATTATGCTTACTAATTGTCTGAAACTGTTTGCTTAATCTGCACAGTATCTTCTTCGATTTGCTTAAAATTTTCGAAAATATATCTATTATTTTTTTGTATTATTAAACTGCCTGTTATAACTGTCCTATAAAAATATCTAATTTGATTTAACTGAGAAAGTAATGTAGCAAAATGGTCCTAACCGATAATTTCCAATGCAAGAGCAGGATCGCTGCAATTTGCAGCTGCCATCAATGGAGTTATATGAAAGGCATCTACAGCTGAAGGATCAGCTCCAGTAATGAGTAGGGTGGATGCAACTTTTGTATAACCCTTTCGTGCTGCATGATGTAAGGCTGTACGGCCACATACATCCGTTGCCCTTGCATATTCCATATTCATTTGTAACAAGAACTGAAATCAAAAGTGCGCAAAACGATGTTAGAAATTTCACAGATAATATCAAATTTTCACAAATAATTTTACAAATAATATCAAGATGACACTGTCATCTCGCAATGTATTGATTGCAAAAACCCTAGAAAAAAAAAGAAAAAAAACTGACGTTCTGATATCGAAAAATATGTGCTACGCCTGTTATAAACAAAATAACAAGAAATCTTTTCTTATGTCAGAAGGAAACCGTATGACATTTTTCCTTCTATTAAAAACAAGAAACTATACATTAGCAAGTTCAGTGAAATACTGCAAAATCAAATCAGATACAGTTATAACTCGGAAATAGTGTTATGTTGACATTAGTAGGCAATTAATAACTCTGCATACCCGGCAAACAGAAGAAAAGTTTTAAATCACCTGACATGTCTCAGTGCGTCCGCGGGATGCTGCCAGTATTGTGGCCACACTCCTATTTACATCCTTATTAGCATCATGAAGAATATGCAAGACGCATTCATTACCCTCGGCAGCTGCCCAATCGAAAGCGGTCAGCCCACAATGATCTAACGTCTCCTGCACACCATTAGCTAGCAAATAATTGGCAGTTGCTGAATCTCCTGCAAAATTTGCCAAAAAATTTGAAAAAAAAAGACACACTCTAAAATTTTCGAAATTCAACATTTATTACAACAAAATTTCTGCATAAAACTTCGATTATTATTATAGAAACCGTATAGAAGTTTGTTATATTAATAACCCAGTTAAAAAAAAAAAATTAATAAGTTATTCAATAATAAAAATCTGACATATCATAGGGCATGTTTTATCTTAGATCATTTAATATAAGGAAGAAGTTCATGTGCAGATAGTATATGCAAAATAAAAAACATGACTTATAATATAAACAAACATGTCGATGCGCTTTCAGTGTAACCTATCATTTGCAAAAATTATTAATTATTTTGATTTACGGCATTTCAAGATGGGAAGAAATTAACCCGATCTTGCTGCAATATGAAATGGCGTAACGCCCCTGCAATCGGTCGATTTGAAATCAGCACCCTTATCTACCAATTCCTTGCATAAAAGTTCATTACGCAGGCTACAAGCGCGATGCATTAAACCACGGCCATTTTTGTCGAATAATTTTACATCACTTTTTGGTAACAATGCAAGGAAACAATCCAAAAAACCATTTGAAATCGCAAACATGATAGGTGTCCTACAACAGAAGAAATAAGGTATTATTTCGAATGCACAAAACCTCCTTTTCGCGGCTGATCAGTTCAGATTATACAGTAAGCAAAAAATTTTTTAAAATTAATAGGATATCTAACTCTTTCTGCTCATCCATCATTTATGCATTATTGGTAGTGGTAAACATCTCGAAAAACCTGTTAGAGAGGAACACAAGTCTAAAATACTAAAATAAAATCATTTTAAATAATATCGATCAACGAAAAAACTTCAAACCTTGATAAAGAATCTAAAACGTTGAAATCTTTTTCCTTGAGCAATTCTATAGCAAGAGAAATGCAAACGGTCCTTCCGCATGCAGCTGCAGCGTGCAACGGTGTCATACCAAAATTGTCTTTCCGCAACAGTGCACGTTTCCTAATTGCTGTTCGTAGGAGTATATCTACACATCGTTGATAACCTATAAATTTGAAACGGTCGAAAAAACAATCCAATTTTCATATCCCAGAAAATAATTTTATATTTCCTAATGAGATTCATGAACTGTCCCAAATTCATGAAGTTTATGGCTCACTAAATTATGTTCTTCCAAAGTCTAGTCTTTCAGTTGTTACACAGTAATATCAATCGCTAGACTAATTAATGTGAAAGAAAACTTGAGTTTTTTTGCTGCGAAAAAAAAAACGATAAAACTTTCAATCTTATTTTTTGAGCCTCTTTCTAGGCTTATTACACTTAATGATGAATTTTAACGATTATTCGGAAAACGCATTATATTATCAAACTTCCCTTTGGAAATAAATTAACAGAACAGCAGAGATAATATGGACAAATGTTCATAATTAAGAAAACCTTAACTTATTCCAGCACACATAATTTTGATGTCAATCTAAAATAAAAATGCCAATACTTACCACCTGACATAGCATAATGCATTGGAATTCGGTCCAATGAATCCGTTTCGAGACCTATAGTATTACCAATTCTCGTTGTTTGTTCCTTATCAAGCGTCATTGAACGTGCATGGTAGAAAGCTAATAACTTTTGTAATAATTGAGCATGGTTATAACGAGCTGCTATATGGTAAAGTGTAAGCTGATGAGGATTGCGAGACGATGGAACAGTGACATCGGGCATTGCATCTATTAACTAAAAATTTATCGAATTTAAACGAATTTCTTTTTAGAAAATGAATGTATCCTTTGATAATATAACGCTTAGATCAATGAGTCTTGAATTCAATATTGAAACGAAACTTTTCTTACCTAAAAGATATACGGTTCCATTTGATTAAACAGACTATTTATTACTTTGAATGCTAACGAATGCAAAATTTAAATTGCGTCTACGATAACATTTAGACCCACAATTCAATCGCACTTAAAGTAATGACTGATTCTGTTTATAAAATCAAATGTTCCGCCAGAGAACAAGAGCTTCGTTTTACAATGCTTAAATCGATGATATACAGAAAATATGTTCGGCACTTGACAAAATCTTTCCATGGCAAACACAGATAGAATTTCAGGTGAGTTTGAAAGCAAAACAGAGACTTTTCTGGTAAGAAGGTTAAGAAGCTGCAAACATTTGAGACTTACAAGTAAGACTGTTTCTAAATTGCCAGCTTTAACCGCATGATGGACGGGAAGGAAACCTGATTTGTCCCTGACTTGCAGAACTGTATCATCAGCACGTAACAATATTTTAGTAGACTGAAAATTCACACTCCACATTTTTTAACTTAAATAAAAGTAGAGAAACATATTAACGTTTATATTATGACCAAATTTTTTCAAAAGCTCGGAATAAAAAAAAAAGACTAACAACTAATGCGAGATCCGACGGTGACTGCACAGCATAATGCAAAGGAGTAAACCCGAACTGATCTTGTTCGCTTGCATTAGCACCCGCAGCCAGCAATTTCTGAATAGCATGAAAGAAACCGCTTCGGGCGGCATAATGTAATGCAGAGCAACCTTTGCAGTCCACTATTGCTATGGGAATATTGGTTGAAAGCAAATAATCAACCATAAACTCGCTGAAAAACTAATTAAAGCAAATTCGTAAAAGTTCTTAGAAATGAGGTCATGATACGGTCGATCAATTGTTGCACACAATGAACAATGTAAAAAGTCCTCAATGTAATTTATGGAAAAGATCGTCAAATCATTTCGCTTAAGCTGTCATTAACGTAGGAAATGTTTAGGAGCGCTTAGTTGGGTCGTGATAAAGTATAAGACTGTTCGTTCGATACAATGGTTCAAAAATAGTCTTTATGATTCAATAAAACTCCAAGGCACGCATGCAGAAAACTAACCTATTACAGCTTGCAGACTGCGTAGCCATATGCAAAGCTGTTCGTCCAATACGATCCACTTCTCCAATATCAGCTCCACTAATGTAGAGCGTTCGTGTAACGACTACATAACCGTGAAATGCAGCAAGATGCAAAGCAGTTAGACCAGAATTAGTTTTTCTAAAGATTTATTTAAAAAACAATAAAGTTAAACGAGAAAACAAGGCATAAATTGTCAAGTCATTAAGAAATCAATTAAAAGCTTCTAAGAATATCTGGAATCATGTAACCATCGCGATTATGGTTAATCTAATATCACTACCTTAGAAAATATTTCATTGCTGTAAAACCAAACAACTATAAGGAATGAAACACGTAGTCAGAAAAAATAAGATACAAGTTGCAATCTGCTCCAGCAGCCAGAAGATGCTTGACAATAAGATCATGGCCATATCTAGATGCCATATGAAGTGCAGTAACACCCTGATTTGTCGTTGCATTCACTGGTATACCTTTGGCTATCAGTGATTTAGATCGTGCTATTCGACCATACTGGCAAGCGAAATGTAAAGCTGTACTACCGTCAGATGTTTGGTGACCGATTTCACGGATTACCTCAATCAGTAGCTGAAATTACAAATTTATTCAGGTAAGGTGGGAACAAATACTATTGCTTCTATAATCACACGTTATTTAATATGATTATTTATAAAATACTCATCTTTAACATCAGATATTTAATTTTTTCCAATATATTTCATGAATTGCATGTTTCATTTATTTATTTTTTTTAAAGATTCTTCTACTTTATTCGTCTCTGTTGGCCCAAAGAACAAGGGATTTGCAATATTTAGTCGTTGTTTACCATGAATTGGAGCATAGCAATTTAAAATAGGCTCCAAGGCTTCAAAATACATTGTAAAACGGCGTCGACATTAATTGATTGACAGAATAATCAAAATGCAAATTATTCTCAAATTAGTACAAAATATGCGCTTCAGAAATAATTTTTTCCTTACATTTGAAATAATTTATCGTATTCGATTGAAAAAACTTACATCACAAATTCGAGTGCCTTCGGCAAAACCCGCAGCAATATGAAGAGGTATAAATCCATTCGAATAACTTGCAATAAATGGGTTAGCGCCATTACTGATCAACCTGAAAAATATTGCGGTCAGAAAATGGATTAAGGGTTTAAAACCACGATAGTAAAAAAGTCTAACCAAATAACAGTAGAAAAAGACTTGACCAATTTCTAAACCAAATTCTTTCAGTTATTAACAACTATTATTTATTCTTTTCTCAAATTCAATTTGAAAAAAAAAAATGTAATTCACAAGCATTCCAAGTAAACCAATATCATCCAATAAAAAATGAAAAATTCCTACGTCACTTGAATCGAGAATTATTAATACAGCGCACATTTCAATCCTCGCAGAGTAATGGAGTTTAACAAAGCAGAATATTAAATGGTTTCATATCAACCAAAAAGTGTCAAAAGTCTTTCTGGTTCACTAACCTGTATGTCAAAAGTCTTCTGCATCAGCAAAAAGTTACAAAATAGAAAAAAATCCCAATATTAACAAAAACAGCAAGCTCACATTTCAGCAACTCGACAACGTCCATTCAATACAGCATAATGTAACGGAGTGTAACCAGAAGAACACTGACTATTAATGGGTATCGATGTACTTTCTAGGATAAACTTTACAGAATCCAAATCGCCAGACATTGCCGCAAAATGTAAGACCGTTCTCGTCTGTTGATCTCGTAACCTCATATCAATCCCACCATTCAAAAGTAACTTTAGAGCATCACTATGGCCATTTAGAGCAGCCCAATGCCCTGCAGTCATACCTCGTTTATTTCTGAAAAGAAAAAAACATCTCTTGTGATATGTTCTTATATTACGTTATTTACTCAACATATTTTGACAACTTCAGTAATTTGGAAAAAATAAAATTACGAAAATTTTAAAATTCATAATACAATAGATACGTCCACTGCATGCATACATATACATACAATCGTATACACTACAAAGGAATGTTTACAGATATATTCCCGAATCCATCTGGGAATGATCTAAAACGTTATAGTAAAATTCAAAATCGAATACTAAGCATTTCTTTTTTGCCTACTCTTTCCTTTCGTACCACTTGAGTTACCAATATCAGTCCGTAAATAGTAATCAATCCCTGAACGGATTATTTGTATTGAAATTAAACTGATATTCTATAAAAATACTCACTTGGTATTTGGATCAGCATTTCTTTTCAATAAAAATTCGACAAAGGCTGAATTTCCACAGGACGCTGCATAATGCAGTGGTGGGCAACCACCCCAATCTGGACGATCTGAAATGTTCTCATAACAAAAAGAAAGAGAAAATCTTAATCAGATTTTTCGAAGCTACTACCAGAATGATCAACTTTTTCTGAGAAGAATTAATGCAAGCACAGTCGTTTTTAAACAGCATCTAGAAGTGGCGATTATTAATTAATTGAAAATATGTGCCAACTTCATCCGTTAAAATTAGCTGTTCTGGTATTCACTGATTTTTAGAACTGCAAAATTGATATCCTAAACGAATTAAATTATACTTAAATTACATTATTGCTGCTTACCAACAATCGAATCACAATTATCAAGAATAACTTCAGCACAACTCAATGCATTAACTTGTGCACATATATGCAACGATGTCATGAACTGTTTTGTTGCACTATTCGGTTTTGCACCATGGCTAATCAACATTTTCACTGTATTAGGGTGATTATTAAGACAAGCCCTGAAAATTTTTAAGAGCATTTAATAAATAAGAGTCTAGAACAAAATTTAGCCTGTAGCATATTTAAATTTTGTTAAAACAATCTTACAATGATTTGAATGATATACATTACTCCCGCGAAGAGAAGCAATACTTCACCCACCTTTTACAAACTTTTACATGTTTGGTTTATTGTTTGTACTGTTTTGAACTTCTGAATAGGATATATTTCCAAATTACTTTCAGCAAAATTTTTATTTGTTTAGAATAAATATACGTATAATAATGAACTGAAATGCACCAGAAGCTTTACTATTTACATAATTTAGTGGGAGCGACTTTGAAAAGAAACAGCAAGCACACCTCAGAAGCGGTGTAAACCATTGTCGATCACGTGCATCGACTCTTGCACGTGCATCAATGAGTGCATTCACAATAGCATGATATCCATAAAAACTTGCTAAATGTAACGGAGAAGTTCCATTCTCATCCACTTCATTAACATCAGTACCTTTCTCTATGCATCCTTGTAATAATCTCAAATCATTCAGCAAAACAGCTTTCAGTAATTCAGCCTAAAAACACACCAAGCAGATCATTAGTTCCACATCAATTCAAATTATCAGCAATTTCCCTATTTTTAAATGTATTTCTTTTTTACTTGTTAGCATGAGTATTCCTACTCGATATGAACTAAACTATTCCATCTTCTGAGACACTACAACATTTGAAGATATAATTAAAAATGATTATTAAACAATTTCAGTGAAAAAATTCTTCATTAATATGACGATATTATATTCTAACCAATCGACATCTTAATAATTTCAATGAAAAGCAAGAATCTAAAATAGCTATATATTTAACTGTAAAGAAGCACCCTGCGCTTACATTCATTGCCGATGGATTTAATTACCATATTATGAATTTCTGTCGATTATTTCCTACTAAAATCCTTGAACAATTCGCAATCCAAAATAAGACAGCCAGCATCAATAAAATTTTTAAGAAATAAACCACTGTGTTGCAATTCGACACTGAAATATGGCCAGAAACAAAAAAAATACCGAATAAAAATATGGAAAAACAGCGAGTAAAAATTTTAGTGCGAAAGAAAAAATCAAACAGAATGAACAGAAAAAATCAGTCGTTAATCAAAAATCAAACTAAGATAACACAAAGAAAAAAATCTGATCATAGTGAACCAAAACTCCGAAATATACATATGAAACATACATAAGAATACATAAGAATTTTAACTTTTAAAGATTTAAATTCCAAATTCGAATCGAATCTAAAGAAAAAAATTTTAATGTTGAAGAAGCAACTTATCAGCCATCCTTTTACTTTAAAATTAGTGAAACCATAACCCAGTTAACCTATATAATATATATACATATTCATTATGTGACTATCTGATGCACTTTTTCCGTTTTCCTTTTTTCAATATTTACATAATTAAGATAGATTTAAAAGTAATGAACGGTATTTGTCTATTAAAATTGATTTGGAAGCATTAAAAGTAACATATAAATACTAAAAGTTACATTGAAAGAATAAAATCACTTAATACAGAGAACCAGAATCAACCTGCCAAAGAGAAAAATTATGAAAGGATTCGAATGCTTTTTCTATAACGCATCCGAAAAAAGTAAAAGTTAAGGTGAAGAAAGTTAGATTTGATTTTAAAATGGAGATTCAAAAACAGTAATCTTTAATGAATCAATAAAACTGGATGTAGCTAATGAAGTGAGCAGATAATGCAAAAAAAATATGAATTTGAAAGTGCCTAGATAAATGAGCATGTCTCGTATATATATTGGGTGCTAATTTAAAACAAATTTGAAATCAAATCAGGAATAATTGGCTGTTGATGAACAATGAAAAAGAAATTGCTTGGAAAAAGATATCATTTTATGTCCTTATTTTTTATCTTCATTTTTGAAAAAAAAAAGGCTTTACTAAGCTAAACAGCATGTCAATTTTTCTCTTATGCAATGCAACAGCTGTTTAGAGCAGAAAGTCTCACATCAAAATTATAATTAGATGGCAGAGATATATTTTACTAAATTAATCCTAATTAACTTTAAAATCCTAATCATTTTTAAATGGAATAAATAAATGAAGCAATTAAAATGATATATTCAAATGATAACTACTTTCAATTTCTTGATTTCCAGGATTAAGTAGTTATGAATTGATAATAGTCTGCAATGCAACTAATGACAAGAGGAATCGATACGAGATACTGTTCCGTTGAATTTTAGGCATAATGTCAATGCTCGCACAATGGTTCCGAAACGTCAAGCAAGCTATTCGAACATTCTAATTTATCGCAGTAACCAATTGATGATAAGAAAAAAATACCAGTATGTTGCTGCTGATAATAAAAAGATAAGAATAGTAGTATCATCGAGATGTTTGCTGATCAGTTCAATCCAATATATCGTGAGCAAATTTTTTCACCTAAAAATATCCTGATCTTTTTGCTTCGTATCAAATTTGGATTGCAAAATTTTTGCCGGGAAACAAACCCGCTAATTTTTGAATTCTTGAGAATCAGACTCGAGAGTTCCATTCTCTTGAATTATCTGACACAAGTAATCAAATGTGATAATTTTATGCCCAGCCTTTATTACTTCATATCTCATTTTCCCTTGCTTTTCTATCCTTATCTAGATCAAAAATTACATTATTTGTTCTGTTCTGCTATTTTTTGGAGTAAAACAGATCTGAACTCTGAATGCTAATATTTTTGAAATTCAAATCATTTTTGATCAAAGAATATCAAACATGTATTAATCAGTAGTGTGCAATGTATAACGAACAAATAAAGCTTATCATATGCAATGCTGCCATTGATAATATTTGATTATTACTGAAATTTGCTAAAATATAATCGATATTAATTTGTTATAGTTTTAAAATTAATGAAAACTACATGTGATAAAACTACAATATTTGTCAATAACAATGCTCAAATGATAATCTCAAATGAACATTATTATCATTTGAGCATTATCACTGATAATTTAACTAATTTTTATCATCAATAAACAGTACTAAATAACGACTAATTAATTCGAAATGATTATTGATATCGATAAATACTAATAGCAATCATTTCTTATCTCCCTTATCATTATCACATTAACACTTAATGATAACAAAAGATTACGATATCACTTTCATTACAATTATGTAATCCTATCGCAGTAAGCCAATATAATCAACCAAGAAATGTTTGCTTTGTTTTCCTTTAAATGCTCTCAATCTTTCATGTCATTATTGATGATTTCTTTTTTTTTTTTTTATTATTCTCAGTTTTACTTTTTAACATATTGTTTCGTAAATCTCATCAATTCTCGTAGTCTCTTTTACTACCAATACTTTGTAATATTTTCATCTCATCATACACACCAATGTTTGCTAATATTTAATTGTTATTTCTCCAAATTCTCTCAAATACTGCTATTCCCTTCATAACAAATACTATCTTCAATACTTTCACTCTTTAACTACAATACTATCCCCTGATCACCAGATCTACCCGCCTCTCACCGCTATAAATATAACATCGTCGATAGATTTTTCTCTTTATGCAACGACAGTAATTTCTGATCATATGGCAACTTGTCTCCAAATGAAAATATTAGTACCTCAAAAAGTTACTGATTTACAAATAAATGAGTTGAAAGATAGTTGAATTCTTTTCCACTACGATAGAATTAATCCTTTGGAATTTACATTTTGTTATAATAAAATGATTAAACAATTTTTTGTGCAAATTTTTTGTTGAAAATTATATTAAACATTTTATTGCAACAATTTTTAGCATTCTCTTTTTAAAAAAAAGACAATAATTAAATTTGAAAGAAAAGATCAAATCTTCAGAATGTAACATAAATTTAGAATTGAAATAGACAAATAAACATTTTTTTTTGAAAAGAAGTACATTTTCCGTGACTATGACTCAGTCATTCAGGATTACTTAGTTTCAAGCTGCAAAGTTGCACCTACAAATATTTTATTGCCTGTAGTTGAAGCTAATCCATTTAATTTAGTAATGTTAAATCAAGCCTCATTTAACTCAACAAGCGATAAAGTGTAATTTATTTATTAATACGAAGATGGTATTATTCTTATCGTTTATCTGAAGTTTCAGGAAATATATCCTTACGAATCTCTTTCTTAGCTACTTCTCATGCCTCTTACAAAGAATGCACAAAAGCATATATAGAAATTTGAATTTTTTCACGATTCTGTTCTTCAATTAGCTTTATTTTCGATTAAATTTATAAGCTACTTATAAATTGTTTGATCGATAAACATCAAATTTCCAATAATTTAGAATTAAAATTGAATTCTTTTCGGACTTGCATGGGATCGAAATTGAATACTAGTTTGGAAGCTTATGATTTAAAGCTATAATTATGTTTTAAAAACCGGTTGAAGACGAAACTGCGTTATTTTGAAAAATAGTAATTATCAATTAGAGAAAAACAAAACATTCACTAGCAGATAGATAAAGGAGGTCAACTGTACTTACAAAATTTCTAACGAAATGTTTTACTGGAGATTCACGATGCATTGTTAATTTGATAATTTTTTTCAAAAAACATTTAAACTTGTTATTGCAATTAATGAACTGCTACTCATCATTACTTCTATGGTTTACTGCAAATTATAAGTAAAAATATTGCTAAATAGGCTGATGCAATTAATATTATTCGAAAATGATCAAACATTAACCATATCTTCAGTGCAAAATTAATCTACCGATGTTATTAATATCAAAAGACAGAAAGAAGAAGACAGTCTGTTCACTTTTAATTCTCCCTTCCTATATCAGTCAGTATTTTAATGTCAAATGTCAGTGCCATCCATTTAAGTTGCGCTAATTAATCAGAGATCAGTTTTGCTGAAAGGAAAATCAGTTCTTAAAGTCCAGGAAATACCAATCAAATAATAATGACAACTTTACTAAAAACTTAGTATAGGAACAGTAAAAAATGGATAAAATTGAATCTAACTTAATGGATATGATATTGCCTAACGAAGAAATAATAAATGAATATTTTGAATTAATATCTAAAAATATTTACACAACGATCATAGGATGAATTCAATATCACTATCATATATTAAACAAAAAAACAAAAGCTTCGATGATAATAGTACATATCTCATAATCGTTATATCACAAGAATTATTTTCAATGTTGATATTTTGAACTAAATATAGAATTACTTTCGATTATGGTACCATATATTCGTGAAATTATGGATAATCATGATATCTGGGATTTGAAACAAAGTGGCATTATATTTCGCAGAAAGAGATACCGCACAAAAGCAAAAATAATGATAATTTTATCACCATTGTACAATTAGAATTATAATTCCCTTATATGATACAAATTCCATCTAATTGACGAAACACAAGCAAATGATTATTTTCAGGTAATCATAACAAAACAATCAGAAAAAAGATAGTGTTAAGTCGATTTCGCTGAACTTTAAAATATTCAAAACGAAAGGGAAAACTTTATTTAAAAGTTGAATTTCTTTATCAGTTTAAATTTAAACATTGGTTAGCATAAATTAAAACGGGATATAATACCAAAATTTAATTGATTGTGCGCAATATTAAATAAAATAAAAAGGAACAGATTAATTTTTATTCAAATTTCGCTTGAAATATTAGATAGATGCATCAAAGTATTATAAATGCTTTTACTATGCTTTCATGCATGCAAATTCCCTGTAATCGTTGAAAGTAAATTTTAGTAAAAAATGTGATGTGTTAATTAACTGATCAAATTTTTCATAATTAATTAGTCAAAATTGCAAAAATAATTGTTTTTAATTACCGAGATTTTTGCCATGTCTTGAAAATTATGCAAAAAACTTTCCAAAAATAATTCATCCCTCAGTTCCCGATAAGATTATTCAGTAATTCCGGAAAAAAATTGGAAATTTATGAACCATTATTTTTCACAAATGAAGGATTCCAAGTTTTCATGAATTTTATAAATTTATAGCCAAACAATGATTTAAGTGGATGGAATAAATTGGGTCAGTAAGTATTTCGAAAAATGAAATATACAAGAACATTTGTGTTACGAAAACTTGAAATGAGTTCTTTACTATGAAATTCTGGAAAAATTGCTTACAATTCTGAGATAATAATCACTTTTTTCCAGAAGAATTTCTCATTCGACCATAATATACTGTGAAATAAAATTTAATTCAAGATGAATTTTTGGGAAATTTGACCAAACCCAACACTAATTAGTTTCCACAAATTCATATTCAAACTGAAAATTTCCTTCAAGACTTCTCGGAAGCTCGGACGCCTCAGTAAGGATCATCCAAGACAACCTATCCAGCCGTGGTATACCACAAGAAGAATTTTAAACCAAACCCGATACTGTTCAAGTTGGTGCTTGAAATGAAGCTCGCCTTCAAGATCTCTTGGGAGTTCAGATGTCTCAATAAGGGCCACCAAATACTTTGGACTAACCAATACTTTCTACTAATGTTACGCTGCAACAGCCGCTGAAACACTTGAAGTATTTACCCGATGTCGGTTATTTTTTGTTAGATGAAAAAATTGTGATGACTTTTGTTCGTAGAGAATTCTCGGCGATCTCGAAGTTGTTTTCGCAAATTGCGCGGTTATTAGATTTAAAGTTTGTGTTCAATCCAGAACTTACTTAGACTTTCATCATAAAAGATCATTTAGCCGAAGTACCAACGATATTTGAAAGTAGCCTTCATGTAAATGTTGATATGTATGACGCAGTTTAACTATCAGAGTTTTGAATTAAAGTTTTTTTCGAATTCGATTTGAAAAAAAATGTAAATTTTGTATTCGACGCAAAATTGGTAGAGCGTGAAGAAAACTAAGATTTTATTCTGTCTGTTTTTAAATCGGAAGAGCGGTTGTTATTGTTTTCGCTGTCGCTATTTTCATAACATGTGCGTGTTAGCTTTTAGCTCAGTTCACTTCAGATCTTGCGTTACATTCACGCAAATATTACCATATTCTTTCTTTATCCAATCTTATGCCTCTTCGTTAGATATCTCAATTGAATCGACTACACTTAACGGAATTTTACAATTTGCATTTGTAAAATATACTATCTTTTCAATTTCTCCGTAATTTTCAACACTTTGTGTCCTTTTTTTTTGCTAGTTGCTGGAGTGGAACTTCTTTGTTTATTAAACCAGTAATAACGTGTCTAACTGCTAATCAACTGTTTTGTTTTCTTTTGATGGAAATTAGCTCACATGGACATGGGTTTAATAAAACATTTCTCAAGATGATATTATAATGCTTTTTGTTGCGCAGTGATGATTTTAATCCATGAATCAATCTTATATGAAAGAGGTATCCATGTCTGATAAATCCCATGCTGTTATTACTGAAGAAAAAAAATTGTTAGAAATTTTTCTTCCTAATTCGTATTTTTTCTCATCCAACCATTAATGTTAAAGAAATTGTTAAGGCAAAGCATTTTCAGTGTCACACTGATGAATCGGCCAACATCGTCAAGGAATGCTCCGAATGGTGGCGGCAGCAGCGGCACTGGTGGTAACAAAATGCGAATTCGAGCTTTTCCGGTATAGCGAATGATTGTTTTTCTTCTATAGTTTTATAGAATTTTATTGGGAACTTCATTGTTTTGGGGAAGTTGGGAAAAAATAAGCTACATATTGATGACCGAACTGAATTATTATGCTGACGTCATTGCATCGACTTACTGGAGGTTTTTCGGTATTTTGAAAAGCTGTTATATCAGTATTAATTCATTAGAAATATTATCTTTCGCGGTTTGTCCCGCATTATGTTTATCGTACTTCTTATCCTCTACAGATTTTGCGGAAAAATTGTGAGGAAAAAAAAAAACAGCGAAAAATACAATCATTTAAGGGACTGGATTTATTGGCTACATTTTCATGTTGAAGTTATTGTTTTCTCCTGCGGCCGTTCAAGAAACTATAGTTATAGAAGTCCAATTGAAAATGCATTCACAGTTTAATACAATTAAGAACTTCTTAAAGAATTAATCACCTATGATGACCATGTTGTATTATTTTACAGACATTAGCTAGCTGTAAATTCTAGAGTAAACTTATTCTCATATATTATCAATCAAAATGATGTAACTCAACTAATTTTTATATTAAAAAAATCTGGATAAAGAAAAGCAAAAGAATGAGTGTTTTGAAGTCTAATGTTTTTTTAATGAATTTTTTAAATGAAATATGCTGAAATTTAGATTTCTTTCTCTTAGGTATTTAACGGATTTTATTCAGTATTTCAGTCGTTTATTTATCAATCTTCTGAAGTTATCACTTTCAGCCGTTTTGCGTATTTTTTATTGTTTTTTGTCTTCATTTAACTTAAAATTCTACTGTCGGAAGAACAAATATCAGAAAGATCGAGGTATTCACCTTAGTCAGTGAAGGAAGATATATAAACATAAGCTTTTTAGAAATAGAATATACTTCCTGGACATCGATCTTTCCTTTCAGTAATTAGGATGAAAAATTCGGTTCCAGCTTCATGATAACACTAATCGTATTTGCAGACAACGATGGACGAAAAATATGTGCAACAAACATGGGATTTGTTAAAGCGTGCTATTCAAGAGATTCAACGAAAAAATAATTCTGGTCTTAGTTTTGAGGAACTTTACCGTAATGCTTATACAATGGTATTGCATAAGCATGGTGATAAACTTTATTCTGGTCTAAAACAAGTGGTTACCGAACATCTGCAAACAACGGTTTGAGTTCTTGACTTTTATGAACTTTTCAATTTTGAATTGCTGTAAATTAAAAACACGACAGTCTAGAGATTTCAGTCCTAACAGACAGGTGAATTTCAGCTGTTTTCATCCCGTAGTTTACAGAACAATATTTATTACAGTAGTTTTTGCTATTTTAGAGTCTCATAATTCTAAATATATATCAAATCATAATTTGATGTATATTTCGAGTAGTTATGATTAATTGCCTTTTTTAGGTTAGAAACGAAGTGCTAGCAGCAGTTAATGGCAGCTTTCTAGAAGTGCTGAATACAGCATGGCAAGATCACATAATAGCTATGGTTATGATTAGGGATATTCTCATGTTAGTTCTTTTTGTTTGGTTCACAAACATTGTTCATTTTTAGGTGAAAGTTGGACAGATTTAGTTGGGAGTTTAAGTGCAATAGCTGCAATATAAAGAATCACAACATCTCGAAAACTTTTTGACCCATCTTGCAATAAAATAATTAGGTAAGGATAAAGCATTAATTATTATTGAAATAATGGAGAGACATCAGTTTAATATATGAATTGAATTGAAGCTGATGGGTTCCAGGTATATGGATCGAGTTTATGTACAACAGCAAAATGTTGATCCCGTTTATAACTTGGGTCTTATTCTATTTCGCGATGAAATAATTAGATACGGAACACTAGGCGATACTTTGCGTAACATATTGTTGAAAATGATTGCTGCTGAACGGGGAGGTGAAATTATTAATAGGTATTTTTTCGTTTTGTTTCTGTAATCTTGAAATTTAAATTATATTAGTCACGTAGGTGCATGGTCTGTAAAAGTCGAAGTATTGCTTATGTAAAACTTACGCAGACTTTCTTTACATGTTCTGTATGCTACGTGATTCACTGACGTTTCGAATAATCATTGTTTTAAAATTCGGTCATCTCTAGTTGAAATCAGCGAAGTGGTATCTTTATATAAATTTAAGAGATTAATTGTTATTCATTGTAATCATTCATTAGTATTTAATTATCACAAAACTGCTGGTCGGAATTTGCAATGTACATTTTTTTTTGCAGAATTGGAGTGAAAAATGCGTGCAATATGCTGATAGCATTAGGGGTCGATTCGCGACGCGTTTATGAGGAAGAATTTGAAGAACCGTTTTTACGTGTCTCAGCAGAGTATTATCGTGCGGAAAGTCAGAATTTTTTGCTCGAAAACTGCGCATCCGTTTATGTTAAAAAAGTTGAGGAATGTTTAATGGAGGAATCAAATCGGGCAAAAATGTATCTGGATAAGGGGACAGAACAAAAAATACTTGATGTATGTTGATGAATTGTATTTTTTCATCTGTCAGTACAGTACGAACTATTTTTCATGTATCGAGATTCATTTCACATTTCCATATGTTTTTATGTAACCGTTAGAACAAGAAAAATTCTGCTACACCCAAATGGAGATGAGACAATCAAGCCGTAAAAATGCCAATTAAAAGTGGAAATTATCTGAATTAGGAAGTGAAGGGGAATAGATATATTATTTAAAGGTTTTGGACGAAGAACTGATTAATAAGCATATGATGACGATTGTCGAAATGGACAATAGTGGTGTTGTACACATGCTCAACAATGATCGCATTCATGGTAATGAACCGTTTTTGCTTTTTAAATGAAACTATCCTCTTTCCGTAACTAAAAGTTCCATTCAATTGCTCAGGCAATGTGTGGTTTTTTATTTTTATAACTGCATTTTATACAGTGCTGTTTTAGATTTGCGACGATTGTATATTCTCCTGAAACGAGTTAAAAAAGGATTACCAACGATGACTGATTGCATTAGTAGATACCTTCGGAGAAAGGGCGAATTTTTGGTCAATGAAGGTGGTGACCGTGAGCCGGGCACTTCAAAAAATCCAATTCATTATATACAGGTCAGCAGTTACCATTATTTAATCGCAATCGTTCCTTTAAATTTTTTTCCTGATTTCATTACGTCAGTTATCAATATCTGTGTATTGTTTCTTTGCATCTTTAAGAACTGAAGAAGTGAAAGTTTTTTAGGCATTGCTGGATCTCAAGAGTCAGTTTGATCACTTCTTGTTGGATGCTTTCGACAACGACAAAACCTTCAAGCAAAAAATACAAAGCGATTTCGAATATTTCCTTAATTTGAACCCAAAAAGTCCGGAATATCTGTCGTTGTACATGGACGACAAATTAAAAAAAGGAATGAAACTTGTATGTTATTCTTTTTTTCTCTTAAAATTTATAGAAAGGAATGCTGAATTGTTTGCTGGTTTCGGGTAGGTAAAGGACTGTTTTAATTGGATCGGATCAAGCAGAGATAGCACGTATTCAATGATCTTTTATCCTAAGTTGCAATTTACTCAAAAGTATGTAACAGATAATGAATTAATTCTGATTTCTAAATGAGCTGATCCTCAGCAAATTTAGATGAACGAAAGCGAGCAAGAATCACTTCAGGACAAATCTATGGTGCTATTTCGTTTTTTGCAAGAAAAGGATGTTTTTGAACGGTAAGGAAAGTCAACTTTCTTAAAAATAGTTCTGTAATACACTTGGATTTGGTGTTGCACATTTATTTGCAGTTAGCAAGCAACTTTTTAGAAAAGGAACATGGCGGTTCTATGTTTTTTTTTTTTTTTTTTCAGATATTACAAATCGCATTTAGCTAAACGTTTACTTCTGCAAAAGAGTATGTCAGACGATGCAGAAAAAGCTATGGTGTCAAAATTAAAGGTATGAGAATTGTGCCAAAAATGAATTGTTGAATGATACCTCCGGTGTTAATAGCAGTTCTTCTAGTTGAAAATGAGATTATTTGAGACTTTGAAGGTATGAATGATGCGGAACATAGAGACACTGAGTTGACTAATATTTGCTGTAAGCTGCATAAACAATGCAGTTTTTGAAAAGCATCTTCAGATTGCTATTTTTTCTATCTGAAATTTCCTTTATCTTGCATCTCTTAGCAAAGACGCTTCTTTTTCAGACGGAATGTGGTTGCCAGTTTACATCGAAGTTGGAAGGAATGTTCAAGGATATTGAGTTATCAAATATTTTGATGGGAGATTTTCGCGACTACAAGGACAGAATGGAAAGCGTAAATTTTTTTTTTTATCTTAATTAATGGCATTATCTTACTAAAGTTGTGACAGAATAAGAATTTCATTTGTCAGGCGCATGATTCAGTGGATATAACGGTGCGCGTGTTGACAAGTGGTTATTGGCCGACACAAGCTGCTCCGGATTGTGTTCTACCACCAGGAGCATCTCAGGCTTTTGAAAGTTTTAGGACATTTTATCTTAGTAAACACAACGGTCGTAAGATCTCGCTGAATCCCATGCTCGGTCATGCTGATATTAAAGCCGTCTTCTATGGAACAAATGCTAATACCGAGGAATTAAGTCAGCAGGTGATATGTGTATATAAAGTTGTCAATTTGATATTTGTATATTCTCGTCAGTGACTAGAAGTAGTTTATACTGTTGAGATTTTTCTAGGACAAGGTTCAATAAGAATAATTTTATTTTCGTTATCGATTCATTATTTTATCGTTATCGATGCTGTTTCGTTCTTTTCCTTTCTGCATACATAACTGAATCTCTTGTATCTTGGAATGAAAATATGCACTTTTATTTTTGGTCATTTATTTTCAGGAATCGGATCTTGCTGGACCATCAGTTGCTCCTCGTGGCAAAGAAGAATACAAAATTTTAACTGTTAGCACATATCAAATGTGTGTCTTATTGAGGTTTAATAACAAAGCTAAAATAACTTTTGAGGTAAGGATTATTATTAACGGAATACTAAATATTGAGCATATTGTTTAAATTCCAAAATTTATATGTCCTGGACTATTCAATTTAAATTTCGATTGTCACTTGAAGCATTTCGCTAAGTTTTTTGGTATACGTTATGCCTTCATGTATACATGTGACTCACAGTTTTATGAAAATCGTCTTGTGTTTCGCAACACCGGAATATTTTCACGTTTAATTCTGAGGTTTTCAAACGTTGTCCTGTCAGTGAGGGGGAATTGTTCCCGCATCTATTATGTGAAACATTCAAGGGATTCTCTAATATCTAATCTTCTACTAGTATTTCTCTTATATATATGGTATCTTTCAAGTCAGTTATTCTGTAATTATCATTGCATTTTGAATCAAGAAACTTTAAGGAACTAGCAGCTGAAACTCAAATTCCTGATAAGGAATTAAAGCGATCTCTTCTTTCTTTGGCAATGGGAAAACCTACCCAAAGAATTTTATGTCGAAAAGGACATGGAAGAGAAATTGGTTGGCTTAGAAATTTTTTAATCGCTACTACGTTTATTTTATCATTGCAACCTGCAGCTGCAGTGCTGGAAATGGTGTATTTCTAAGTAGTAGTATCGATAAGGATTATAAGTTTAGAATCTGCTCAACATTTGGAAATGTAACTTCATTGATGAGCCCAAATTAACATTAATCATGAGATATACAACCTTAAATCTTCACTATTCTACAGATTAGTAGTACCACTAGTTGACCGCCGCAACATGCAAATAAATAAATATGCATATTTTTAGAAAACAGTGATGAATTTTGGGTGAACGATGCATTTACGTCGAAGCTTACAAGAATAAAAATTCAGATGGTATCGGGTCGAGCAGAAGCTGAACCGGAAAGGAAAGAAACACGCTCAAGAGTGAGTTATTTGTTTTTCTCTCATTTTTATTTTGTTGCTATTGATTAAATATAACAATTTCAATTTTTTTGTATGGAAATGAATTAAAAACTATCAATAATAACTTTTAATTTGATTATGCAGCCGGAAGATTTCTGTTTTTTAATGATGATAGCTTTTTAGATCGATGAAGACAGAAAACACGAGGTTGAGGCAGCTGTTGTGCGAGTAATGAAGGCGAGGAAGAAGTTATTGCATAATGTTTTGGTTGCAGAAGTTCGTTTTTATTTTTTGCTTCTCTTGTTTTTTTTACCATGAATAAGTTTTCTTTCAGGGTTTTTCCTGTTAAAGACTATGTTTTTCTGTTTTTCCTGTTTTAAAGACCCTTTATTTTCAATGGAGTTGCCTTTTTAATTGATCTTACTTTATTTACTGTTTAATCTACTTCCTTTGCTAGTTTCATTTTTTAAATATATTACTGCGGTAAAAGAAAGAAAAAGAAAGCATGTTTGCATAACATGGCAGTTGAAGCGTCGTTTCAGGCTATTGAAGTATAATGTGAGACTGAGCATCCATAATTTTTATGAATGAATCGTTTATGATTAAGTGATAACTTCGCTTTAGTGATTGCTTCTTTTTCTTTGCTCGTTTCATTTCAAAATCTACGGTTTATAGTGTAATAACTATTCACTTAAAGTTATAAAACCTCCTAAATTTCTGCTACTAAATTGATTTTTTTTTGGTTTTTACCAAACCTGAATTCACTGAATTTTAGGTAACACAGCAACTGAAGCATCGTTTCATGCCAAATCCTCAGTTAATTAAAAAACGAATCGAATCGCTGATTGAGCGTGATTATTTGGCTCGCGACAAAAATGATCATCGTTGCTATGAATATGTCGCATAATTTTAAGCAATTGTTTTCGATGTATTTATTTTGCATAACATGGATGATCTTTGTTTAGCATTTTGATGATGATTTTATCGTGTGGAATTTGTTTGAAATTAAAAGAGGGATGTAAATGATGGACAGGAGTATAAATAATGGACAAAAGTTTGAAGATGTTAATTTATTGGGTAATTTGTATGTAGAAAGGGTATTTGGAAGATGATTTTGAAATTTTTCATTATATTAGGACTATTACTGGAATTAATTTAACTTTTTATTTGTCGTGAACAATAAATGAAATTTTTGCTTGAGGGATCATCAGCGTGTTCTACTTTTACAAGGTAGTATTTTAGTAAATATATTCGGTTAGATGTTATACTGTTGAAAAGTTTATGAATTTATTCCTCAGTTTTACTTCTGCATCAATTTTAGTGAATCATTTACCTCTCGACTAATGCTGTTAAACTACCGGTCATGTTTAAGTGGGATGATGTAGCACTGTTTATTGTTCGTTGCAGAATTTATCGGTTACGGTACAGTTTGTTGTTTACGTCACATTACATAATAGTATGTCTCTTGATTCACTCACAGTTTATTGGCCCATTACGAAGTTTTGTTTTCAGGAAATATGTAGCAGAAAAGCGGAACATTGCGTAGTATATGTTCTCGTAATGTTTGTTATTCACTGCTGAATGGGTAATAGGGAACTTGTATTGTAGGATACAACATTTTAACTGTCGGAATGTTATCTGTTTATGTTGTTTGTTTTTCTTGTAGTCGTACACGTATATCCGTTATTTCTTTTTCTAAAACAGAAAATAGACTTACTTTCATCTTATCCTCTGCCGAATATTTTTTGTTCTTTTTTCCACTTCATGATCATAAATCTTCCTCGTCTCTTTTTTGTCACTTTTCTGCATCTTCTGATTCATCATAGCTAGTTCTTCTAACTGTGTAATTGTTTAAATGACAAACATATGATAATGATTTGTTTGCGTCAAGGATTATCCATGATAGAAATTAATTCTTCTATCATTATTAGATGTACTGTATTTATTGTCCATTACATCACGCAGTTCTTCCGTCAGAAATATATGCAACAGTTTGGTTTAACAGCTTTTTTCTACGACAAATCTTTATCATTAAAATTTTTGGTTATTTTTGGATCTAAATTTTCACTGATGGAAATTTTTGATTGTAATCTTTTGAATTCCCCGTAGAATATGAAAGAATTTTAGAAGAGCTCATTCATCAAACTTTATGACTTTTTGAAAATTCTGATTTTTATCGTTCTGATCAAATGAGGAAAAAAAAGGAATTGCATCCAAATGTTAAATATGGTGGAGAGGTTGCAAATTTGCATTAAATCACACTTCCATCATCCAGCAACACTTTTCTGCTTTCGAGTAAAGAGGTTTTAATTTCTGCACAAGGTGTGATTCTGGAAAATTCTACTAATTCTCAATAACGAAACTTGAAATTAATTAATGAAGAAATCCCGCTTTCCTTCAGCTATTCTTATATTTATTTTCCAATTAAAAAAGAAAAGTGAGATGAAATATACCGATATTTTTGAGTCAAAACACAATGTATGAAATTACTGATATGAAAGGCAGCAAGCTATTTTCAATTTAAGCCCTATTTATTTATTCTTTCTGTTATTTACTTCTCATAAGGTAGAAGAAAAAATAAAAGAAGAGAAAGATAGCTCGAAATTTTTATTTATTGGTCTCAGCTATTGATTTCTTGATGAGATTTTAATCTGCGAAGACAATCTATTACCAAGTGCTTTTTTATCTGATAATAACGAGACACATGAAATGATAAGATGA
This sequence comes from Mansonella ozzardi, assembly GCA_029876185.1. Taxonomy (NCBI): domain Eukaryota; kingdom Metazoa; phylum Nematoda; class Chromadorea; order Rhabditida; family Onchocercidae; genus Mansonella; species Mansonella ozzardi. The sequence goes on from JARVGP010000131.1 coordinate 24,263, forward strand.
AGTGAAGTTATATTATGATGATGTAAGTGAAGCGACTTCGATAAAATTTATTTATTTAAAATTGAAATTAAAGCTTGAATTGAGTGATTTATTTGGCGCAAAGGCATATTGTACTTTTCGTAATCATTCATTTTGCTGCGCTTTCATTCAAATTTATCTTTTCATTTAAATTTTTCATCATTTATTTAACTTTTTTTTAAAGTATTTAATAAGTGTTACGAAGAGATAAAATACATTTTGCCAATGAAAGAAAAAGAATAAGGTGGTAAATCAATAAATGACGAACTTTATTTGCATAAAAAGTTTTTTTGCATAAGAAGTAATCAATTTATTTACATGAACATGATTGTATTATTCAGGTATTGTCTCCAAGGATACGTATTGCGAATAATTCAATAACATAAAGCTTTCAATCCTTTTATGAAGAAGTAATTAGCACAAGCATTAACAATATTGCGTAAAAGATACGTTAAGCATTGTTTTCACCAACTTTCTATTTTTTTTCTTTTCGATTTTACTTATTCATTTTTCCATACCATCATTTCTGGATATTTATTGCAGTTCTTTTCACTTTGTGCAATTATTTAATATATTATTATTTCGAAATGAATAAGCAGACATAACTGTACTGTTATCATGAGATCACTTAATTATTATCACTTAATTTTTATTTAATTTAAAACATTTTTTATTGATTGTCTAAAAAGAAAAAATTGAAATGAAAAATTGAAAAAATTGCATTTGCATATATTTTCCATCCTTTTGCTTTTTGTATTCAAAACCTTTTTATTATTTGGTCATTTTATGTTTCTTTGAAAAAGTGAAAAAAAAAACAAAAAAAAAAACTTTCTTAAACAGTTCAGCGAATTTTCCCATAAATATTCGTCTTTTGATTTTTTTTTTTTATAATCCATCACTTTTTTAATGCAAATTTTGCTTTATTCTTTTTCTTTTAATAAAATGATGGATATGAGTTTTTTTCTTTTGAAAGTTTCTTCCATTCTTCTACAAGCTTATAAATTCTTTTTGTTTTAAAAAAAGGACAAAAATGACCTCAAGTTAAAAGTGGGAAAAAATAATGGGATATAAAGTCATCAATTTATTGAAAATATTCCATTGATTGACACTGTCCAATTAATTAGTTAGTTGCACGAAATAATCAATCAGCAACAATTGATAATTAATTTCAAACATTAAAATCATGAGGTAAAAGCAAGCTAGTAATAACTCATTTATTTCTTTTACTATTTTCCTTCTAGCATTCCAATATTGAATTTTAAGCGCTATTTCATTCAAGCTATGAATTATTAAAATTAAAACACAAAATTAATCAGAAATTTATATGCCGAAAATTTTGATTTGCGGAATTTTTATGAAAGTTTGAAATTTTAAGAGCAAAAAAAGAAATAAATACATAAATGATTGTAAAAATGATTGAAAAAAAAATCCCCATTAGTTAATAATTTCAAAAATAATGATTTATAATTAATTTTGGTACATTTGTTCGAGTGTTTTAAGTTTTTAAGATATAATGAAATTCTAAAATATTTCAGTTGAGATTTACCATTAAATTTTATCAGGTCAAAATACATTACCATTGCATGGACATATGTTCATAATTATTATTAGTTCAATTACTCATATCTATTATTTCAATTAGTTATTGCTGAAATTGCTCTAACTTCAACATAGTTATTCCTTCCTTTCACAGAAGCATTTTTTCTTTAAACTGTTTTTTAATTAAAGGATATGAAAAATTTTTCTATTATTGGTAATTGTTTAGCAAAATTATTATTTGCACGTTTTTAGAAAAATTTCAAATTACTTGTTTGCAAAGAAATTTCGTTTAAGATAGTTGAACATATATTTATTATTATTTAAAATTCTAAATGAAAAAATCTTTTCTACATTTTTCAAAATTAGACATATTGTATAGAAAGGAATGAGGTAAGTAAAAATTCTGATTTGAAATATTTAACAGCTATTAAAAAAAAATAAAAAAAAAATTAAGGGTTGAAATTAGTTTGATAAAGATAAAGGTCAAAAATCTATAGCATTTGAATAGTTATTCTGATTGCTTTTCAGATTTGAAGTTTAAAGGAATGAAAAATGTATTGCATTTAATTCAAGAAGTATTCATTGTTTAAATTGAAATGTTTAAATTGATATTACTTCGGGAAAGATTGAGAAAAAAAGATTAGACATAATGGAAAACAAATAGTGGGAGAAAGAAACTGACTAAATTTGGAAGATAAAAACAAACTAATTATTTAAATCTGTTTATACTTATTTTATGGTTGCATTATGTTTTACTTATTTTAATTACCACGTTATTTTATCTTCTCCTGAAAACTCAGGTGTCTTATGTACAATCCCGAAAATGTGTAAAAATTATTGTGAGTGATGGTTTGTTTTTATCTCCCGTTTCTCCATTTTCTCGGTCTTTTTGCATTATAAAATAAAGAAGCTTAAAGAGAATGGAAAAACGTGGAAGATTGAAATGCTTGGCCGAGATGAAACAAAACTGCATAAGTCCAGCGAATGTGACATGAGAATAAAATATTAGTTTTTCAAAAGATAAATTTGTTTAGTGATTTGCTACATACATATAATTATTTATTTGTATAATTAATTTATATCAATCTTAAGTGTAAAAATAGTTTTACACTGAAATGAATAAATTCATTTCTTTCTCAAATATTGCAAATTAGATTTCTGACAAATCGTTTTGGAAAAATTACACTAAACAGTTGCATATTTAGATATTAATTTTTGTCGAGTAAAGTTTACATTCTCTTTTGTTTTCTTGTTTATTGCTTCAGATCGGATTTAACTGTAATTATTGTGTGTAAATATTTGCTCAGTTTTTATTTAATTCATACAACAAAAAATTGCACAAAACTTTTATTAATGAAATTGATAAGAAAAATTTTTTTAATACGGTAATCAATTTTTTTCTTCTTTCTTGATCAACCATTTATTGAAATAAAAAAAGGAATAGAAGAAGTGATGGAAGCAGAGCAAAATTTTTTTGGAAAAGATCCCGAAAAATATTTTTTTTTATTTCAATTGTTCGTTTGGAAGGAACAGAAAAAAAAATTTATTGCATCTGAACTACCAGGCAGAAAATATTACTTATCTGACTAGTAACTTTTTTGTTTCCATTAGCATATGACAGGATTTCCGTAACAGAATTTTCCGCATGTTACGCCCTGTTTATTGTTTATTTTAGGATTTGTCCATTACGTCATTATTCGTTGTTTGCTTTATATTGATCCATCTATAATTTCTTAGGTCAATGCAAAATTCCTGCATGAGGAAATAAATTTTTAGAAAAATAAATATTTCAACAAATTTTAAAAGAATATATGATTTACAATTCTCCACGAAGCAGGTATTGATATGTGTTGTCTGCTTGATCTAATTTTTTTCACTTTTTCTTGGATCTTGCAATTTCATCATCTAATCAGTGAAAGAACTGTTGCAAGAATTGTATCTATCATTTGCAAGTCGATACCTGCGAATTTAGGTGCGTATATTACTTACTTAATTTAATTCTTAAAACCTTTTCATGTCTCGCTCTTTCTTTAACTTTCGTCTATTAGTAAGTCTCCTAGTCTTCATATTTCATTTTCTCGCAGTATTTACTTTACTCACTGATTGCAATAACTTGCTTTCTTAATTTCCGCAATTTTGATAGATGTAGTTAGTTTGTCAAACTTGACTCCTAATTTTCTGCATTTGTCTGAACTTTCAATGAAATTTCTTATTAGCTGAATCTGATTTGCAAATTTTGCAAATTTTTTTTCTTTCCTAAATATTACTATTTTAAAATATATTCATTTACTGCAATAATAATGAAACTGTAGAGTTCAAAACAGTTTCATCTTTAACATTTTAATTAGTGGGAATAAGTGATATAAAAATATGACTTGCTCGAGTTACATTTAAAATACCACAAAAGATTTATTCAAAACTGATTTTCATATAACTTTTTCTTCTTAATTAAAGAAATTGCAAATTGCAATATCATTTCCAAATCACCTGGCAAGTTTATTAAACTCAAATTACATTTATTGGTTATCAGTAACACTGCTGATGTAATCACTGAAATATTGAAAAGACAAACAAAGATTTGCAGCAAATAAAATTGTGATTACTTCAATATTCTACTCTGTGTTTAGTATCACAGTAATTTATCTTGAAACTTTGGTCCGAGCCTTCTTTTTTTAAATCACTTTTTATTCTGGATTTAAAACCTTAAAGTTCAGAATTGGGAAATTGTTTAATAACACTTCAAGTTTGAAACAGCACTGTGTGAGGAAAAATTTTTGCAATTTTTCAGTTTGCAGAATAAGTTGTCAAAATCTATGGCCTTACACTCACATCTTTTTTTCTTATTAATACATATGATAACGGTAATGTTTCTCGCAATTATTGGTAATTTATTTCTCATTTTTATTATATTTCGTGGAAATGCTGTTGTGAAACGACACATATCACCGATCCAGGTAAAATTTTTTTCTTCAAAAATTTTCGTTTTTTTAAAATTAATAACTGTAAAATAGGAAATCTTTTCATCAGTGCGGTCATCATAACTATACAAATGCGCACTGGCAAAGTTATTTTATCTTTGTTTCAGATGATTAACTTTTTGTCGCAAAAATCGAAATCTGTCTTCTATCTTGCTAATCTACAGATTTGCTAACTTTGCCAAAAATTATTCGCTTGAAAAAAGTGATCATTGGAAAAGCAAAAAAAGAAAAATTGACTGCTTGATTGCAGTGATATTTTAGAGCCGAGAAAATTAAAGACATCCATTTGGACTTGCAATAAAGCTTTCCAATCAATCGTCGTTAGAGTATAAAAATATGGAGAAAGAAAAAGAATAAAAGTAATTTAAAATGCATTATGATGAAATGTAAACATTCGCAAAAATCGATTCGAAGTAAATAAATATATGTTTCCATTTTTTTTTTTAAAACTGACCCGAGAAATATCCAAAAATCTTATATGAGATTAATTATCAAAATACAGCTATGCTAACTGTACCGTTTTCTTCTCTGTCATTTTTTTTTAATCCATGATATTGAATTTAATAAAATTTCAATTTAAACGTTACAAAAATACGATTGAAAATTGTTGCGTTTTTCACTTGTGTATATGCGTATAGTGGTTTAATACAAAATGTACGAGATTTTTATCTGTTTATGTGCACACGTGTATGGTTGTATTAGTTTTTACAGAAAATATACAAACTTTTTTAATGCAAAATAAAAATTATTTTTAAAATTTTCGAGGATTGGAATACAATTTTTTCAGAAATTCCAAAGTAACTGGGTGAGAAAAAAGCATAAAAGAAATATTCGAAATATATAAACATGACACATCAAAACTTTAAGACGGCACTTTTTGCAGCTTTTGTTATTGCATACATGTGCAGCAGATTTATTATTTGCATTATTATCATTGGGTACCGAAATACTTATTATCCTGAAACATCCGGCATTTGATGGACCAGCCTGGTTATGTCAATTAGTCAGATATCTACAAATGTTTCCAATGTATACTAGCTCATTTCTGTTAGTTGCTATAAGCTTCGATCGTTTCCAGGTTTCTACAAATTTTTATTCTATATAAATTTTTCTAATTTAAATATGTTTTGAAGTTAGTTTAGTTGATTCAAATTTATTATTGTAAAGAGGGACGAAATGAATATTTCTTTGTGCATTTCTAACTGATTTTGCAAAGGAAATGAGGATGGGAAAAATGCTCCTTAATATTTGCTTACAAATTGAACAAAAAAAATATGGGGCAGGAAAAAAGAAAGCGAAATCGAATGAATTTAATACCGCAAAAAGCTTTGATTTAGTCAAAAAAAAACAGTCAAATAGATTTGAATTAAAATTTGAATCGAAACGGTCTAGTTTTTTTGCAGGCCATATGTCATCCATTGCAAACTTACTGCAGTAATCGCTATCGGAGACCTAATTATTTTGCATTGATTGCATGGATTACCGCTTTAATATGTTCCACCCCACAACTTTTTATTTGGCGTAAAACGTACGTTTAAACTTGGAACTCATTGAATAGTTTTGTCAGATTATTGTTGCAAAAAATTAAAAATACTAGTGATATTTCTTTTCAACATTTTTGCAAACAATTAAAAAAAAGTGCTTGAGAAAGACTCAAAAAAGCAAAATTTCAGATGAAAAAACATATTAAAGCTTTGAATGACATACGACATAAAACTTTAATTTTTGACACTATTTAAAGCTATTACTGTTAGCCGTTCTGTGATATTTTTTTTACTGTGCTAATTGTTATCATTCAGTTAGATTGCACTTATTAGTTACTAGAATACATCTATCAATACAATACAAACTGCATTTGTCAGCGAGATAATTATTTTAGTTATTAATTTTTAAAAAATTATTCGCTTAGTGAAAAAAGAAGAAATGAAAAGCTCACCTTTTAGAAAATATGGAGAATGTGCAACAATTTATGGACATGGTGTATCACTTTTGAAAAGTATTTATGTAATAAGTTTTAATGCAATCGTTTGGTTAATACCATCCATGTTAGCAGCATTTTTCTATTATCGAGTATGTAAAACGATTTGGTTATCGTATCGTAGTCAACAATTACTGTTAGAGATGTCCGACTCATCACTTATAAATAATAAATGCAAAAAAAGTGCGAGGTAAAATCAAATATTATTATCAGTCACCTAATCTTGTTGCAATCATATACATTATTTGATAATTCATGCAAATTAAGGCAGTATTTTCAAAGATACTTTTAATAATGAAGATAATAACAGTAATAGTTTATCGTAGTGCAAGTAAGAAGAATTATTAATCGAATATTTGCGATTATTTTATTAATATTAGGAACAAAAATAGATTAAAAACAATAAATAGCTAGTAAAGAGAAGCATAAATTTTATTTAAATACTGCAAAGATTGTGTAAAGATAAAAAGTTCTTTTTTATTTGATAACAAGTTAGGCGTAACTTATGTTGATTTTTTTTTTTTCAGTCAAGAAACGAAATCTTACATTGTTAGGCTGCACAATAATTCGAGGCATTGTCGTCAACAACTGATGAAATTTAATCGTGAACGGTTTCAAACCATTTGCTTAACAATGACTATCATTTTTTGTAATTTTTTCTTATGGACACCATTTTGTGTGGTCAACATTTTGCAAGCCGTCGTACCTCATTTATTAAGTAACTGGAAATTTTTGTTTCATTTCATTAACGCCAATTAATTTGCAATACTTGTTATTTAAGTTACCAAAAAATAGAAATGATGATGAATGAAATAACATGCCGAAAATTAAATGAAATACATTTTTCGCTATCAACATAAAACGACTTTTTGCAAAACTAATAACCAAAACTGTATGATTATGATAGCTCGAATTCTTACTCTTTAAATTGAACTGGTGATAAATGATAATTAACAATTACAGAAGCATTTTCAAGCAGTACTTTTCATTGCGCTCCAAGAAGTAAAATTCTTTAATAAGTGACAGGCGCATATAGCCATAAGTCATTGAAAATTTTCTCAAACATTAATTTGAGCATAAATTTAGGACCATCGGTATTAATCATTGCAAAGAAGAGCTCTAGAGAAGAGCTCTAAACCTAATAATTCCAAATTGGAATTGGAAATTTGCGCTTAAATCATTTGCATTTTAACATCACTCTCTTAACACGTAATTTCACGCTATTCTGTCTTGAAATTTAACCAAATTATTCCTCATTTCTGTAATCCAATTTTTCAGCGGTGACGCCAAAATTGCTTATGTAAAACGTTTAGAATAAGTGTTCAAAAAAAGCTCATAAAATTTGTCATCAAAAATATCAATCACGCCGTAATTGCTTTTCAATTGTAAACTTCCATTTTTTCATTCACAGAACCACATCTGATATTCAATAATTTCAGTGCAATAATTTGAAAAGTGAATAACTAATTGAGTTAAGCAGTTGTTTTGAAGAGAAATATATGAGTCCAAAAAACTTCTTTTATTGCATATTTCAGATTCACGACTAATCATTTATATAATTATATTGGGCAATTTAAATTCATGCGTCAATCCATGGATCTACATAATATTCAATAGGAAACAAGTTAAAAAGGCTTTCACATTTACAAGTGGTAATTTATTTATACATTATTATGCAGTTATATTTGCAGTCATAATTTTTAGGTTTTTAGCAAAAAAATTAAAGGAAAAATAAACCTAGGAAATTTTTGCTGTGAAATGGTAAAAACGGCAAGTGATTATTTTTAAACTGAAAACTAAGCAAAAAATTACATTATTATGGCAGTTGAAAAAGCGGATGTTCAAATTAATCCTTTATTTTGTTTAATTACACTTACTTTAAATCTGCCACTGTAGTTTAGCAATATTAATTTTGATAAAAAAAAGATTTGTTATTTGCCACTAAAAATGATCTTTTTTCTTGATTTATATTACAATTCCTGGACTTTCAATGTTTGTTATTGAAAGTTTTTTGCATACTTATACGAAACCAATGAAAAAGATTAAATCTAATTTTTTATTCAGAAATATATTGTGAAGAAACAAGAAAAAAAGTTGCTAGCAATAATTTTGAAATCGATCTATCAAATTTTTGAATGAAACATTCTTCTATTCTTTTTTTTGTTTGAAATATCATGAAAATTTCTTTGCAGACATTAATGGAATCAAATGCTGAAGATGGATATTATTCAATAAAGACTATTAAAAAAGTTTATTATTACCTTTTAGATTCATTCAATATTCTGCAAAAATCAAAGTATTATTAAAATGCTTCAACTTCTACAACTTTTGCACTGAAAAGATTATTTCAATTATTATCGTAATGATTAAAAAAATATAGAAACATTTCAAATGTATTATTCGGTTTAATGTGATTAAGCTATGAATTGAAACACTGTAACCTATTACTTACTATGATTCGAATTCCTATTTGATATCTGATATTGTACTGCGCAATTTTCTTGCAAATGATGACACGTGTTTATACCAGTTGAATATAAAATATCAAAACTATCATTTAATAATATATTAATTGTTTTAATATCTTAATTACTATATTAATTTTATAGTAATTTGATATATTTTGGTGTAATAATTCCTAACTTAATTTTCGACCTAATATAATGTTATTTGTAAATAACTTGACTCGCAATGCACATCAAAAAATGCATTAATAATAAGTAATTATCAACACTTATTTATGCATATATTAATAATAAATTTAGGAAACTGCTATATTTTAGAAAACTACAAACGAATATTTGGAATATTTCCCGCCAGAAGTTTTGATTTCTAAAATTCAAACCTTTCATTATTTTTTCAACAATCAATTGCAAGTTTTATCATCAATTGGACAGGAACCCCGTCAAATTTAATATCATTTATTTATATAACTCCAATTGCTTTTTCAGCAAAGGATTTATCAAAATTAATAACAATTTTTAGCATACATTAGTATGCAAAAATAAAATTTGAAGTGAAATTCTGATTATGATCTTCTGCAAAAAAAGGTTATACATTTAAACAAACTTATTCCTGGAAATACTTATAGAACTTCTGTCCGTTTCTTTTTTTTTTATAATTTTACCTTCACAAAAGATAAAAATGATTTCCTTGAAAACTGATGAATAAATTGATTCGTTGAATTTGATCAATTAAATTGATTTAATTATCTTATATGTATCAAAAGTTGTTAATCACAGATCGCATCACATTTATCACTTAAACTTAAATGTACTATCAATCAGAAATTATTAGTTAAATTTGAAATTTATTGGCATACGAAGCAAATATAAAACAAAGTATTTTACTGGCTATAAAATATTAATTAAAGGAAAAATTCTTTTTAAATCAAATTTTTAACCTATCTCTAAAACTTTGCTCTCATGAATGATTTACACAAACACTTTCCGACAGATTTATACAGATAACATTTCCTTAAATAAAACCAAATTGGTATAAGCAATATCTGTTATCAATGAACTGGAACTCGATTTCTTACCACTCGTAATTGATATGATTCCTGCGAAATTATTGAATAGTATAGACGAATGCTAATCTCCCAGAATGTTTTAAGAGGATATGCACTGAATGATCACATCCGATTTTCAAATCTAATCAAGAAATACAGCTTATTTAGAGGAATATAAAAATGAATAACTTTGCAAATGTATGTAAATTAACATCAACGAATTTCCTTCCCATCCAATAATGCGATCTTTGAAAGCAATAACATTCTATTAGATTCGATTTGCATTGCTTACTGTCAGTCATAATAATTATAAGAGGTATTATGTTTGTATGTGGAGCAGAAATTCCTAGCTACCAAATTTAAGCAGTCCTTTCTTCTCTTAATCATTTCGGTCTCCTGTTTCAAAATCGAATATATCAATGTAATACTTTTTCTTTCTTCTTGAACAGAAATGGAAAAATGTTATATCGATCTTCGCTTATGACTTAACTTTGAACACAGATTTAATAGAACCAATTAATTGCTATTATGATCGTTTGTTTAATGTGCACTGTTTTTCATATGATCTTATTTAAATCAGCACATGCGTCAGTAATTCTAAATCGTCCATTTTTTAAGAATAAAAAGATCATAAAAGAAAATCATTTCAAAATCATTCATGTTCGTCTATAATAAGGTAAAACAAATTTTACATGCAACACATAATTGAAAAACAAATCTGATTCGCTGATAATAACCAATTGTGCAATCCCTTACGAATAAAACACAAATGAATAATAACCCGCTTCCTGATCTCATATATAATGCCATATATAATGATCACATATGTCATGATTCAACGCCTTATTTTGTAAATTGTAATATAAATTCCTACAATCAAGTATCCCTTTTTAAATTAAGAAATCAAGAGTAATTTATACAAACAGCAAGAAGATGCTTCGAGTGACATAAAAATGACGTGGATGAGAAATTCCGGACGTCAAATCTGTAAATTACTCTAGTTTAGTAATTCTATCTGCTAAAAAATAAGCCTTGAAGTTTTCCTTAAAATTTTTGTGAGACGAAAAACAAAGGACAGAATTTACCGATAATCATAGTTGTTACCCATCACCTCTGATTTGCATTAACTAAACATATTAATTCTGGTAAAGGGATTGAATGGAAAATGAATAGTATGGTTCGTCTTCGGCTATTCCGCGACCACTGGAATCTATGCAAGATAATTGTATACATTCGAGTCATCCTTATCACGGCACATATATTCACGTTCAATCAGACTTTCAATACGTTTCTTCAAATCAACCGGTTTCACAGGGAAACGAAGCTGATTAAACAGTTCTGAAAGAAGCAACTGATGTGCAAGAGATTTTCGCGTTTTCATTATACGAACAATTGCAGCATCAATCTGATATTGTCGATCTTGAAATATTTCCTCTTCTGTTTGAGCACGTTCCACAGCCTGAAACATACGATAAAATTAGGTAATGAAAAAAGGTCGAGAAAGCAAAAATTTGATTCCGGCGGCCAAGATCATAAATGAATATTTGTATAAGACCATAATATAAATATATTTTTCACGAAAATGTAAATACACAGATCTGATGAAAAAACAAAAAACTAAGTTCATTAAACTACAGATGCAGAAACTGCAATATCATGTAAGAAAGTCTTCTTTCTTGCAGAACAACTCGTCACAGAATCAAGTCACTTTATAATCGAAAAAAAAAAACTTTATTTAAAATAGTCTTCTCAATGGTTTTAAAATGAAGTTTTACATAAGATCCCTCGCATAAATGGTATTTAATGCGTGATTTTTATGATGATCATATTATTTTTCATCATTCCGATTTGAATAGTATAGCGTTCAGCTTTTTCATTCCATGAAAATTCTAGTAAAAAATGACCAACCGTTTCCTTCATTTGCACTTGACTTATGCGAATTCTGTACAGTTTTTCATTGCATTCCGGATTAAACATAAATAGATCATTGGCTTTGATATCTTTTCCGCGCGGTGTTTTCTTCAAAACTCGCAATTTGCCACAAGCCAATGACTGCATTGTTCTTTCCAGTTCATTATTTTCTGCAAATTCATTGCTTTACAAAGTTTAGTTTCAGATATAACAAAAAATGTCCGAAGCATTACAGTTCCAGAAACCACTTTAGCTGCGAAGGAGGTTTAATTTCTTCGTTATTAATCTAGATTGCACTAACTTTAGCTTAATTTATATTCTCTTACACTATATGACACCTCACTGTTGGGGACAGAACTATGAAAAATCATTCCAGTCCTTTGCAAAGCATAACACAATATCCTGAAAAATAAAAAGAGGCCTCGCACCTCGTAAGATATCGATATTGAAGGATTCATTGGAATACATTAAAATTTAAGGAATATTGCTTTATCTGAAAATATAATTTGAATCTACCAATTTTAGTAGCTAACTGAATTTCTTCATAAGTCCATTCTAATTTGTCATTGAACAGAAGAAGTACCAGCGCTTGGAACATTGTAACTTGCAATTCCTTCACTACCTAAAAAAGCAATATACACGATTTATAAATAACGCTGATACCATAAAGGCTAATCATTCGCATACTGATTTACAAAAAATATATAGACCCCGCACAGCCCAATCATTTTCTAACAGAGCTATAAGACAAATATGCATGCAAATCGGTTGAATGCAACCATAAAACTAAGTGATATTTTGATTTAAGCAAAAACAAATGATTACATTAAATTGAGCCCGTAATAATATCTGAGCTAGACTATGTTGCCATTGTAGTTTCCGACCACTGTGCTTTGAGAAATAGAACTGAAAATAACGGATAGGACATTAAACATTGTTTTAAAAAATTACATGAAATTTCATTTTTTTTTCGAAAAGATTTCGGAAATACACACATTCTGAAAATGTTCCTGATATTCAGCCAAATTTGGTGGTACTGCAACTTCCATATATTCATATGTTGGCCAATGACCCACTGTTAACACATTAACGTTGAATTCGATCTGATTTGTACTATACTTTAGCTTTCGATCGGAACCACCATGTTCCATATACTGAAATAATGAACAATACAAAAACAGCAGTCTGAGATCTACTACTTAGGAAGCAGTAATGTACAGCAAATTCCGAGAAATATAAAGAATAAACAAAAACCTGTTTAAATGATAAACCAAGATCTTTAGAAACTTCCATATCTTTAAACATTCCCTCTAATCGTGTAGTAAAAGCAGCACCACATTCTGCAAATGAAATTTTTATATAATTTTTGCCGAAATTAGAAGTGACAATCCCTTACAAAATTTGGTTTACATAGACAGAACTTTCTCACTACATGAATAACATATCGGGTCAAAGTTCAAATATGGAATTCTTAAAACTTCGAATCGATAACACTTGTTGCACACTGGCTACTAAAGACCGAAATGTTAAATCGCTTAATAAGAACAAATTATTGGAAGAAAGTTACTGCAATCGTTTTTCTTGAACATGGTTCCAACAAGTTATGCTATTTCGACTGCAAAGCCAGAACTAAAGTGGCATTACAAAGCTGCAATAAATAAAAAAAATCTTGTATATAAGGATCGAGAGAATGAAACCTTGCTTCAGTTTTGACAACATGGACTTTTCGGCGTCAACGGATGCACTTCTTCCAAGCAATAATCTTTTTGCAAGGTCTTTCTTATAAAATGCTTCGAAAACATCTTTACCTGAAAGTAATGGTCTATAAGGATAAAAAAAGTAACTTGAGAAAACCTTTAACTTCACTAAATCATTAAATGAAATCTCTGTTACGATAATTCATTTACTGACTTTTCAAACAATAGCATTCTTTGATTCTTACAAATATTCACATAGCTCAATGCCAAAAAACATTTCCCATCATATTCTTTTTCTATACCGCTACGAGTAACTCCATGAATGATTTCGGTCTACATTAAATGACTAATGTATAACTGAAAAGAAAAAACATCACTAGCTTTGCTTTATCTTATCGAAAATTCGCAAAACACTCTACACGCTTACCTTGTATAAACCTAAACAGCACGATAACCTCATCCATAAGGTTTTCCAGTTCTTCCTCAGTAGCTCCTCTGTTTCCAGACCGTAATTTACTATCCATAAATTTCGCTGAAATCCAAATAATCTTGCCTTATGGAAAGTAATGATCTCTTACACAATGAGATTCGCCTCGCTATATGCTTTCAAAAATTCATCGGTTGCCAAGATATTATTCAATACCGAGAAAAGAAATATGAACAATGCGGGAAAATAAACAAGAACAAGAAAAGAGGAGAAAAAAGTGAAACAAAGCAGAAATTAGATGATTATTAGTAAGATTCATGTGCATAGCTTTGAACGTATAGCAAAGCTTACCAGGAACGCATTGCACCTAAAGAATAAAAATTGATAAACAATATCCACTTACCTACAAGTTCAGCTGGCTTATTTGGTCGAGTATTAATGAAATAATCAAATGAATCCTTTTCCGCTTGAATAAATTTTTCATTTCGTTCAAAACAACTGAAAATTCATCGGTCATACATTGAAGTATGAACAGTGATGCAAATATGCGACAAAAAAAAACACTGAAAACATTTTAAAAAATGCTGTGGCTGATGAAAAAATAATAAATGTTCAACACTGTCATCTAGCACTGCAAGCGTATTTTGTAGTTTGAAATAAATCGAGAAAGCACAATCAACTAATCTTATTTATGAGAATTACTGAGAAATAAAACAATTAGATATAGCCATCTGAACCAGCAAATCGACATAAACAGAACAAAAAAATTTGGAACAGACAGTTCAATTCATTAAATTACAAAATCTTCCCAACTCAGGAACTTTCAAGTTTACTGAAGCATAACCTCACACTTAGCCACTGTTCTGAATTAATTAATTCAAATAGTGGACAAAAGTGACACATTATTTATTAAAATGTAAAGTCATGAAAATAGCAATCACTAGACATCCATCCTGGTAAAAAAAACATAAAAATTTTTTTTTAATAAAATGGAAAAATGATTCAACAAAACCTCTCCACAACGTTATCCAGTTGTCTTTTCATAGCTAATAAGTCAGCCACTAGCGTTTTATCTCTATTCACATCCATTACCAACGCTTTACCAACTCTCTGAAATATTAAGATACAACATCGAGATTTAGTTTTCTGAATAATGAGATCTGATTATTCGACTGGTACTTCTTTTCCATGAGAGCCTCAAAGTAGCTTGTAAATCCGAGATAACTTAAGTTGGCTGATGAGATAAATTCATTTTCGAAAAACTACTTACCTTCACGTAAGAAGCAAACACGTTTTTCAAAATAATGAGTCCATGTTTTGTTCTTGACACCATGTTATACATTAAACTTAAATCTTCGCATTTGTTTTCGAGAAGCATTTCATCAAGACCTGGAAAAGTTATTCTGTCCGAAGTAACAGGCAAATTGCTAAAGCTGAACTAATCTTCGTCTGAATATATGCATTTGGCTGCTTTCTTCCATTTCCTCAATTCCCTCGGGGAAATACGGGAGAAATTAAGAAATAAATAGAGTCACAGCGATAATTATCAGATTACGTGAAAAGAGACAAGTTAATAGCTGGAATAATTCTAGTCAAATAAAGTGAATGGCTGAAATTAACAATTGGAATAACTATGAAATCGAATCCTTAGAACATTTGCAAATTGCAAAATTGAACGAAATATAAAATCACCCTTATTTATAAATGATTCCATGTGGTCAGAAATTAAGCATCTTTCAGTGACTGCCAACAGTGGTTTTCTTGTTGTGAAATCCAAACAATAATCAACGCGATTTGTTTCCTCTTCTAAACGCTTCTTTACATGTCTCAGATATACCGATACCTAAATTATTTTCTCTTCAGAAATCAAAAGTAAAACAACGTAAAAGTTTACATACTTTCGCTACAACTATATAGAAAAAGAGAAAAAAAGACTATTTCATACCTCAAGATTTTGAGAGAGATGACGTCCTTCTGCTTCGTATAAAGTACACGTAGTTTCAAGAAACTCCCTTTCAAATACCTCAAATATTTGAAAAAAAAAAATTATACAAGCATTATGTTATGCATGTCATACAATAAAAGGAATATGGTGCAACAAAAAAGACAAAACTGTAGAGATAAATAACTTTGCTAGTCAAAATTTCATTCTCTTTCAGATGATCTTAGAATAGCTTCCTTGATAACGCTAGAAGTCAGTTATCAAGAAACAACGGGGAAGCAACATCAATGTTCTACTGAAGGGCCAAGACTTTTGCACATTCTGGTTTGTTTAACCAACAGCAAATCGAAAAAAGGCTGCTCATTTATTTGAATATTAAAAGTATTCGAATATTAAATCAATCCAAAATACTCATCCCACTGGTAACAATCGTATGTTCATCTCGATATCGTATCTGTTTACCAAAAAAAGCTTTGAAGCCCGTTGTAATACCATTTTAAGTCTATATAATCACTAGACTGTTTATAATTTTAGACATTTAGTCAGACAAAACTAGAAACCTACCTCAGCATAAACACGGAGACTTGTCATCATACGCAATAATGATTTGATTAATAACCGATCAATCTATAAAAAAGATTGTCAACAGTTCGATTATGCTAGCAAAGTTTGCAGTTGAAATAAAATAAGGCTTTGTCGAATGTCATTCATAAATATAGATTTCTCTGCTCGTTATGCAAAAACTCATCGTTAATCAATATTTTCCGTTTCAGGATGCTAGATATAAAAATAACGTATCAGTCTGTATGAGTTTAGCGACATGGATAATAACCATTTATTATTTAACCACTGAAGTATGAGCAAATATGATTGGGAAGCTAAGTGGAGAAAGTATCATCACCAAGACTAATTCCAAATTTTTCAACTGTAATTTAGTCATTTCAAATTATCAACCATCCTTAGAAATTTAAAACCTCTCTCACTTCATCTTCAAATACCACAGGGAGGGTATAGTTATTTCATCTCCGCAAATCAATCACCACATGAATGACACAAACTCACCTGTTCACCTTCCCTTTCTCGTTCAATCATCTTCAAAAGTCCTTCAACTGAACGTTTCCTTACACTTTCATTATTCATAACTTCGTCACGGAAAATTTCTAGTCCCATATCCCTTAAAACAAATGGTGCTAATGTAAGAATCTATAAATGATCAATTCTAAGAATTCCAAAGCTACAACAAATGCCAATCATCTAATTTTTCTTTTAATAGCAAAACGTTAGTTTTACGAAGTCCAGCAAGACAAAAAGAGAGTGTGTGATAATTCATCAAATAATCTACAACAGCTACTCCCATGCCTGAATAAATTGAGCTTGCAAAGTTAGCGTCTCTAAAAAAGACGATTCGGAGTGTAGTATCAATTCCTGTAGTGAATCATATGAAAAACTAGTCAACTTTAGAGCAGTCATTCTGAAATTGGAGCAATTCTGTTCTTCCATATTTCAATATAGCTCAACATTTACTGAATTACAATCCGTTAAGCAAAAAAAGAATCCTATAATGAAAAAAGAACGTACCACAATGAAATAACACTAGGATTATGCAAAACGAAGGTGCGATCTAGATAGAGAAAAACGCTGCGAATATTAATCTGAAATAGATAAATAGATATATCTGATCGGTTATTACTTAGAAATGGCTGATGTCGAAAATACCTCATCAATTTCCACGTATCTTCAGGTTTAAAACATACATCACACACCAGAAACAGAACACAATAACTTATCACAGGGAACCGAAGAATAATTATCTCAAATATTTGAATAATCCATAGAAGTGTTCGAAGTATACTCCGAACATCAATCTCGCTAACCAATTCAAATCATGAAGATCTGCATAACTCACCAATTGTTCACAATATTCAAGCCAAAGAACATTAAGACTTTGGAGAAACAACGATGTGGGGTCAGAAATATCCAATAAAATGTGAAGTTCTCCCACGATGTATGAGAAAATGCACGTTTTCAGCTTCTTATATATCTTCACTGCAGCATTATTCAAGCATAAATATTCCACAATCTAAAAACTTATAGAAAATTTTGAAATTTTGCAATCCGTTAAAAAAAAAATATATATATACTAGATTTATACGAAGATGATCAATTAATAATGCCTAGTTGTTTCTTCCTTCTACGTAACACAAGTACGGAAAATTCAGAGTAACCACTTTCCATGATTCCAAATGTAAAAATGAGTGCATAGAACTAATGTGACATGGAAACTGGCACTTTAACTGCTACCGATTCTTAATACGCATAGGTCGATGTTGCTAATGTAACGCTTTGTCTGTTCGTGAAGAATAATTCTAAGAAAGTCCTGAAGTTAAAAAACAAAAATTTGCAACAGACTAAAAGAAAAGTAAGTTAATAAACCGACGGTTACCTCATATAACTGCTCCAAAGATGTTTCGGCTTTCTTTTTTTTCTGAATCGAAGTGACAGCATCAGCCAGTGGATGCCATTTTAATTCAAACGGGTCGTTTTCTTTGCATAATGGACGATCTGAAAGTGAAAAAAGGCTTCGTTTAAGTGAAAAAGCTTGATATAACTGGCATCTGTATTTTGCTGTGACAACTTATGCATAATGACGTGCATAGTTATGTTGCAAGAAAGTGACAGTAAAATAAAGTAACTGCGAGCTTTTTTCTAACAAGAAGAGCCAGGTTGTATACTAGATCACTGCTCGATTTTTTCCAATAAGCAAACATGATTAGTCGACTACTATTATTTGATTGTTTCATTTTACAAAAACTCATAAACTAACGTTTGAAACCACGTATGACTAATTTTTTGGCACTGGTTGGTTGCGCGATGTCACTTACAACAGAACGACCATTTTTGTGAGGTGATCCAGTATGATGTTGGCCAATCTTCTCTCGTACCGTTGAAGGACCAGCAAGAAATGCAGCTGGTGATGTGAATCGCACCGTATTCTTCCCCGAACGGTGGTTCGAGGTTGAAAAATTGGATGGTTGTGAAGGATTCACAATGTTTGTTGGATTTTCACTATCGCCACTTGCCTGCGTTGGTGTTTCATCCATAGCTACCGGCGATGTTGTTGTTGCTTTTGGTAACTCGGGGTTCAAACCCGTCCTGGCCGACGAAGATAAACTGCTACGATGACGTTTTGTTTCTGGTGGCTATAAATAAAAAAATTATCTCAAATTAATCCATTATAACCGCTTCATAACTTACAGCAGTTATATGTTTCCAGAAATAACTCCTCTTACTCCTTCCTACCTCTCCGTGGTTTTATATGCAGATTTTTCCGCACGTTGAGAAATCTTAAGAAAACCTAATTCTTAAAAAATATCACTTTAATGTTAATAATAATCAATATTATATCATTTTCAAAAGAGCCAAGAAAAGATGAGAGAATGCCCCTAATTATATCGCTTCTCAAAGTAAATTCACTTTTCTAGCTGATGGATTCGGCAAACTATTACCTTAATTAAATAAGAACCAAGTAGTTATTTCAGTAATAACTATTAGCTGTTTTTATTAAGTTAAAATCGAAAAATACTTTTTTCCTTTCCATCCATTTTAAAATTTTGAACAAAATTTCAGTGTTGTCAACTAATAACAATAATGCCAAAACTGGAGAAAAAAAAGAATCTGTTAAACCTTGAATTCGTCCAAATTTTTAGTTTCGGCAAGTAGTGAAGATGAGGTTTTCCGAACTGCCTCCTTTCCTGAAAAATTTAAATCTTTTTTCTAAATCGGAAGCGTCGAAGACACTCAATAATCTCTAATTAATAAGTACCCTATCATTATGCTGACAATGATTAAGTGCCTAATACAATAGCATATCTGATGATTATTTGTAGATATACGATTGTCAGCCACTAACCATCCTGAATAATCCACACAGGATGATAATAAAGAGCAAATTCAAAACTATCATGACTGCTAGAAAGATTTCCGACGAATGTAGAAAGCTTAAAACAGATGAGGTTAAGAATAAATGGAAGAATGACACATAAAAATCTGGAAGGGAAGTATCAAAGTATGCTGTATATGCTATGGTCGCTCAATTTTCTGTGTTTTAGTTGATCTATTCGCAATCATATCTACATGGTTGAACAATAAGATGATAGGCGGAACTTACTATCTGCCGATGGATGTTGGGTTTCCGCTCCCGGAATGAAAGAATTGACCGGAACCGAAGACGATGACATATAAACAACGCGCCTTCACCTAAGCGCAAAAAAATGTTAATCTGTAACAATTACAGAACGTATCCCACGAAATCCTGGAAAAAATATGAAAGCAGTAAAGTAAGCAAAATTTAAATTCATCACAAAAACGATACCACAAAGCTTTCTTGGAAGCCATTCAATGTTATCAAAAAACACACAGGGAAACGACATAGAATTAAGTGAACTTTAAAAGTGCAACAAATTTACAGTACAAAAGAATATCCTGTAATTTTACTATGGGAATAGTATGCCAGATATGTATGATCTACATATCCTTTCAACCTGATATAAAAGGTTTATGTGTCACAAGATACCTTTTCTTTCTGGAAAACCAAAGCCGAACTAACATTAACTGAAGAAACTCGAAAAGTACTGACGTAATTCGCCGTAAAATCAATAAGTCAATCAATAACAAACTCAACTTAAATCCATTGAGAAGCTGTGATTTACTGATTACATGAGTGATGAACCTATGTAATCATCAAGCAATCCGATATTTTCTAGTCACTAGAAACGATTACTTGTAGTCTGTTCACCACCAATTTTGCGTGTAAACGTGACCTAAGAAACCTATCGAAAAATACGTGTGAGATCTTTTACATCTTCACATAGCGAAGCACAAGTGCATTATACATTTTAAGTCTGCTAGGCTCACTGATATATTCCATTACGTAATTTCAATTGTGCACTATACGCATCAAATCACTAGAAAATCGTTTAGGGTGCAAATATCTACGGAATTGAGTTAAGTAAAATTCTACAATCTTTCCTGCCCTTCCTACTTGAATTTCCTGTTAACTTCTATCTATTCAGCACCTTCCAGTCTTAATAAAACTGGAAACAATGAAATCATTCAACCGATTCATCCCATAGGCATCCGGCTTAACTTTTTACCTATTACCTCATTCAAAGAAGTAAAGCGTAACATCGCGAAACGTCCCGATCCTAGCAGAATTCCGCGACATAGGAACCCACCTACTTTATGATATTTAACTAACGTAAGAAATGCTTGAATAGTTTGGTGAGGGAATTTCTCTTCCAGATTTTCCCGTAAATTCTTGTTACTTTTACACTGATAACATCATCAAAGTAAGCTGAAAGGTTAGCATTTCTTCCAGGTAGCATACTCACTCAATACTCACTCCATTCATCAAAGCCCTTGAGGAAACTTGAGGATCTCATGCTATGTCTTTGATTTTCCTGAATCGGAAATTGATGATAACTTTTTTCGACACGTTTCCTACACGTACAGTATACGGTAGGCCATCAATACCAAATTATCCGAAACCCTCCCACACTCTTTTTGCAACTTTATCCAAATTCATCTCAATTCTCCAATCCGACGGGACAGGCCGCAGGCCGTACTTTTATCCGGTACGAGAAGAGAACAACTCGGACATAACCTTTCTTTCCCTTCTCACTTTCCTTCTTCCTCTCTCTTTTTCTCTCTCCCATTCCAGCCCATTTGCTTCATACTGATTGCAAGCTTGTGGTTAATTTATCTGAAGTACAACGTGTCAAATTATTTCACTGGCGGTGGGTTTTTACGTAAACATTACATGTTTTACGTGATATTACGTGATACCACAACTAACTTAGAAGTAATTTTCTCGTACTTTATATACATTTACCAGTATGTTATGTGAAGGAATTTGTATTCCTAATGGCAAATGTTATCACTATGTAGACTACATTAATTAAGCTTTAAGTTATAGCCTTTCGACACGTCATCGTATGAATAGCATGCAGCTATGCGTGCATATCTTTTTAGTTGTACATTTTGTTGGATTCTTTTGGAAAGATAAGCTTCTACGTCTGTGATATTAACGATCTGATAAAATTATATTTATGAATTTAAACACTTTTAAAAAATAAATTTTTTTTTTCAGATTAGTGCTTAGGAAGAAGCATTTTGTCTTGATTAAATTACGTTTACGAAGTGCGAAACAAATGGCGGCAGCTGGATTAGAAGGTATCTCTTTATTATTATATTTTGATTTTATTTTTTAAAATTTCTAAAAATTTGTTAGTTGGATTATTTCGCTAATTAACCTTGGAATTACTTCTAAGCTTATATTATGTAAAGTTTTTTTCTAGGCTTATGTTATGTAAAGAAATTTTTTTTTTTGATCTGAATTAAACTATTCGTGCCACACCGTTTTCTTCTTCATTAACGTATGGAAGAATATGCTCTAAATTAGAAACTAAGGGTAAAAAAACAATGAATAAGAAAATTATAGCTGGTGAAATGAAAAAAATGTAGGCAATTTTGATTTATTTGGAATTCTTGAGAGTGTTTTTATCTCTAATTAACGAAATAAGCCGTTTTTTGCACCTCTGGGAGCATCGAAACTAATAATATCATTATGGGAAGCATATTGCTATAGCAAAAGGAATTAATTAGTACTAAATTACTAAGTTGAGAAATTTAAATGAAATTATTCATATGTAATTTACTTTTGAAAAGACCGGGTCAGCTCAATGGAATCTCCCGTAATTTTTAGCTTTTCCATTGCACTATGTCAATATTCTTCAAAAATTCACGGAAATGTAACAGTTATTAATAGCACAGCATAATGCTGTTGTGGACATTAGGCCAATTCATTGAACTCCCAGAAGAATTTTGCAGTTGTCCAAATATTGATCTCAGATGATGATGATATCATGTCTAAATATAGCAAAGTATGACGAGTAAAAAGCGAGTAATCGATAAAACTTTATGAAATATTAAAAAAATAATGGAGTGCATTTTTTTTTTTTTTCCATATGTTATTTATAACATAGGTAATAAACTCAGAGAATTAGCTGATTGCTTGTTTGCTGCTTGTTTCTTTCTTATTACATTACCATAATGGCTTTTAGCCTATTGCACTGTTATAAGCTCTTTATTGTTATCAAATTATGAATGAAAATATATTTTTTTGTAATAATTGAGCTATATTAAAAAAAAAAAAAAAAAAATTGGCTAACTAGTAAAGGAAATTATAAGAGGAAGGTGTAATATGGTCAGTACAGGTCAGTGGAACAATTCACCGACGAGATGGTCACACTATTTTACTGTTTGATTATACTTTTGGATTTTAGTGAATAGAGTAAAGATAACAAGTATTTGTGTTGAATGTAATTTTAAGTTATGACTCAGTGATAGAAAAAATTTTTTTCTGTTTTGTTATGTATTATTGGAATGTAAAGAATTTTGTGTTGATGTTAGCATTTTTATATGCATATACAATTCTAATATCGATTATCAATCAGTCTGAGCTCATAACAGAAACTTATCTGATTAGCCCTTTTATTGTTCATTGGAATTTTTTACTTTGTTTTTCACAATTTCCTCGTTCATTCATTCGCTTTTCAAACTATTTTATGTCGTTTTCTCTCTTTACTTCACCTTTTCTTTTTCTCTGCTCACCTGCTGTTGTTCGTTTCCCAACTTTTTCTCCTTTTCGGTTCATAATCACAATTCCACAGTGCGAAAGTGTGATGCATCACGGGAGATGATGTTTTGCCTTAACTGGAGGAAGTTCAGAGGAAATTGTAAACCGGGACGAATTTAGTAGTAGTAGAATGAATTTCGACGAATTTTTCGAACTTAGTCGAATTTAGTAACTAATAGTAGTAGTGGATGAGTTTCATCGTTAAGCAGTAGTGATTGTTTGTCGCTTCTCAGATGAGAATGGTAGGTACCAGCTGGCAACTAACTTAACTTATTGTTGCATTTATTTGATTCAATTGGCCAGTGCTTAGTTGGTTTGGTTTAATTGAAGCTTCTCAGAATATTTCTGGCACTACTCGAACGGACGTCAATTGTTCTTTTTGCTGCTGTAGTGCGGAAAATATTCGCAATGGTAATAGATAACATGTGATTTTCGTATTCTTGGCCAAGTATTTTCATTGATGGTCGAATAGACACGATGAAGTGTTTTTGACGAATAAATATTTACATAAGTAAAAATAAAATTGATATGACTGAGGAAAGGTGAAAGAGTATGTGTGTGCAATAACAAATTATTGCAGTGTTATTTTTTTCCGTGAATGCGTTTGCGTTTGTATAAATATGCTTAAACTATGGTAACTGAAAACAGAAGGAAGAAAGTGCGGGAGTGAAAGAGAGAAATGGAATTAATTGTCTTTTAGAGTTTGAAGACGTTCACATGGATGCAGTACTTTTAAATCATTCAAAGTTTGTACACACAGCTTACAATTTTGGCATTTATGTGAAATGAACATGAATGCAGTAGAGAGCACCGCATAAATTTCCTCTTTATCCCTTCTCAATCAATGGTTTCTCTGTTTGTATCTCTCATCGGTGGGGGAGTTTTGTTGGTTTTGTTGATTTTCTGTCAATATTAGCTATATTGGTTTTTCATAGATTAAGCTTTGGGAAGAATCCTAATTAAGGTTCAGTTCAAAATACGAAATAATTTAGGTGAAAAAAAAAAGAGAGATGTTTAAGATTAGAGATTTTGCAATGCGCTGAGTATTTTCTATAGCGTATGGACGATACTTCGCTTAACTTTCTGATAATAATGATGAAAATGGTGATAATAGCCATTCGATAATTGACCATTGATGATCCTCAATGTAATACTCCTAATGTAATTATGCTATGTTTCCTGAGCTGAATATTCAAGTTTTTATTTCCGGCATGTTTGAAATAGTTTAGGAAACACGGAAAATAAAGTCATTTAGTGTTTTAGAAACTTTAATTCACCATCATGCATGCTACCGCTTATTTATTAGTCAACTGATTTGAATTAGTCAAACTAACTAATGCATTAAGTGGGATGCTTTCATTTGTTCATGATTCTATCTTTTTTTTTGCCAAATCATGGAGATTTGTTCTGTTTTAGTTCATTAAACTGCTGCTAAGTTTTGGGAATGAATTAATTGTCGAAATTAGGCATTAAGTTCCATCCAGAAAATTGCATTATTGATTAAGAGTCATACGCTGTATCCTTACATATGTCAATTATTTTGAATGTTACTTTTTTCTGGTCATTAACTTAGCAGGGAATGAACGATTAGATATTGCTGTGATTCGCGTGTCAATTATTTTTTGTAATAGTGTTCCAATGATAGACGTTAATGAGGTTTTTTACAATACTTTTATGTGCTCATTTAGTTAACAGTAAGATATTTTGCGCTAGCTTCACAGAAGAATTTGCCAGATTATCCGATAATTTACCAGTCGAATGATTAGTTCCATAATACTTTATTTGAGTGGATTTTCAGAATCTTTAGTTGTAGAGAGTAATCTTATTATTTTCGCTAGCTTAGCGGAGGAATTTGCTAAGTTATCCATCGAATAATTAGTTTCATGATACACCACGCATTACCGGAATTACGAGGGAAGTGCGTGAATATAGTAGCCATAGATAATCATTGTGACCTTATTATGTTGTCCTGAGCTGGCCGCTTCAAATTTTCGCGGATCTAACGACAAAATCCTGGTGAAAATTGATGATGCTGTACGTTGGTGTTTAGAATCCAATCTATTCAATCATTTGCAAGCTTTGGAATGCCAGTTTTTCCTTTCTATTTTGTTGCTTATCTTTTTTTGGACTAGAATCTAAAGCGTATGCTTTGCCACTGTAGAGTTTCTATGAACACATGTGAAGCTGTTGCTTGTGAATTATTCTATTCGATGGCATTAGGAAGAGTATTTATTCAATTTATTTGCCGGAGCTGTAATCTCATGCTAATGCCAATTTTAATCGCGCCTTGGAAAAGAGTTATTTTTATCGTGGTGCAATTTGTTCATATCTGAAATGATTCAGTTCGGATTTTCGTTTGATAAGTGGATCAGGCGGATCAAGTAATGCCTCCCAAGAGACCTCCTCCACCTCACGAGCAATCCTCAGATCGAAAATCCAATGCAAGCACAATAATTACTCAGGAATTATCATCCTTGGAAAGGAAGAAAGATGCCAAAATTCAAGATGCTGTGAATAAATTTGCTGATGAATTGAACAAATCATCGGATAACGAGGACAATATTATCGAAGGTCGGTGGTCTAAATTAATCTTCATGTATTCATCAATCAGGCCATGCGCCATTTCACTTTACCAAGTTGACCGGGTCTTAAATCTTTCTTTCACTTTCAGTTTTAAACACAATCTTAATTCCTACAAATGTAAAAATTCCATACGTGCAGTTTGTTTTTATAATTGCGCTTTGATTTTTTGAATTTGTATTGTTTTTGTTGCCTTTTTGTTGCGCTTTAAATTCGTTTTTGTTGATTATTGAATTATGTTACAGAGATTACAAAACGTAGAAAGGGTTGTGACTTGTCAAAAAATGTACTATTTTTTTGAGTCATATTATGGTGAGATGTAAATAGCGTTATTTATTTAATTTTCAATTCTTGATTTCTTCATATTAAAAATTATTTGTTAGCCGATTTTTTTGTTTTTTAGTGACTTCCAGACTTAAGAAAAGATGGGAGAAGTGATCTCAATGAATTTATTTGTCCTTGTTTTGATAGTAGTTAATTTTGTTTAATCAAATTAGCTTTTTTTTTCTCTTTTTTCTCCCCCTGAGATAATTCTGAAACTGTATCACTGACTCACTCAATCTATACCTTGAAAATATTTACCCTTCGGAACGATTTGTTAGTATACTAGTTGCACTTATCTGATCAGTTCTATTTTGAAACTGTTCGGAACACTATCGCTCTCTCACACTGATATAAAGTCATGAAAAAATCAAAAACATACTTCATGTAGCTAGATTATTGGGATGCTAATGATATATTTTTTGAAAATAATTTTGTTTCACGCAAGAAAAATGTGATTTTTAGCTGGTGATGAGCATTTTATTAATGGTACTTCAATTGAACTTAGCGAAGTTGAAAAGGAATTGATCAAAGAAGAACTGAAAAAGGTATGCTGCTTTGCAGTGGGGATTTTACCTGAGTTTCATGTAATTGAATTTGCTGATGCTATTGAAGTTTGATTTATCATTTCAGTTCGTCACTATCATTTTAGGGTATTTTGTGAAATGTTTCCGGGGTCTTCAGGAAACTTCTTAGTTGTAACATAATATGAAAGGTTGCTATCGTCAGTTTGATTTGTAATTTGTTTTTTTTAAAGAAATAAGAAATATGATGTTTTTTAAGAAATATGATGAAAAATTGTTCGAATATTTTTACTTTTGTTCAAGCTTTGCAATCGTTTAACTCCCAGACTAAGTTTGATTGCCTAAATTTTATTTTGACAAATATGAAGTTTTCAGACCGAAGAAGAAATCAATACATTACGTCAAGTGTTAGTTGTACGTCAGAAGCATGCAAGTGATTTGAAACGGAAACTTGGTATTTCACCGTTAACTGAGTTTACTGCTGATATCAATAACTCGTTGCAACATGTCAAAGGATCGCAGGCGTAGGTGTTTGTTTGAATGAAATGAATTCTGGATTTTTCACAATCCAAAACTAATGCCTATGACTACTATAATTAGGATGGATTCTGTATGGTAATAATCGATGTATAGCTGCAAATACAAAATTTTATTTTACGTTTTATACTTATTGTTTTCAAGCTGTAGAATTTTCGAGTAGTGCAACCTGTAGAAGTGTCTCTTTTTCAGAATTATGTAATTTCTTGTTTAAAGACTTTCATCTTTTTATAAACTTTCATGTTTACTTTTTAAGTTTATTAAGAAATCTGTATATAACTTCATTTATTTTGATAATTCCGATTTTTTCAGGTATCAGAAGACATCGGAAGTAGTTGCAGGTACAGCGGATACTGTAAAGAATAAGTGGAACGACATGCGTAATTCATCATTGTTCAAATCATTCGAATCTAAGCTGGGAATGGCATACACGAATGTAAGACACTTCTCTTATCCTTCAATTGCAGTGGCATTTTTTTGTGCAGTGGAGGTCCCAAAAATAGCAGTAATGTATTTTTGACTGTCAGAAAAGTTAATTGTTGAACCTGTGCATTTTGAGGGTTACTTGAGCATTTAAGGCATAATATTCTTTTAAAGTCTCTCATACATTTGTTATATAAATGCAGTTGTATTTGCGTAATCCTTTATTTGGTTTCAAACTAGAAATTTGTAATTTTTTTTACTGACTGATTTAAGTATTTTGTGATCAGATTCCAACCGTAATTTTGTAGAAGAATTCAAACTTTATCCTCATTTCCTTTAAACTGAGTCATTGTTTTTTATATTTTGCTATGCAACGTTTCAGTGTTCCTAAAAATTCATTGGAAGCATCAATTTTATATCAGTTTATTCTTTTCTTTTATCGCTTCATTTTCATTTTGCTGTAGTCTTAAGGGAACTTATTTTCCAGTCATCGATGGAAGTGGAATATGAAAACCGCTATTTTTTAATTTTCTGTTAAGTTTGATTGGGATCGAAAAAATCGATGAATAGTATTTATATTAAAAAATTTACTGGTTATAATGGCTGTTTTTTGGTTGCGCTATTGTGTTGAGTATACAAGTCTATTGTTGAGTATACAAGGATATCATATACAAATATAGAAGGTTGAGTATATGTACTGGAATATTAAGTATACAAGGATATCGTTTATCATGAGGATTTGACCATGCATAGTAATGAATTTGACCGTAAATTTGATTGATCTTCTTTAGTTTTATCAAAATTTTAGGCTAAAATAGCAGCGTCCACAAGCATCGATCAAATTTCCGGCATGGCTAAATCGTCTGGAACATCCAGTCAAACTGATCCTACTTCACCATCTACTGGAAAAGTGCAGCTGTAATGTTCGGGTTTGTTTTCTTAATTTTATTTTCGTGACAAAATTTTTGATCTGAGAAGTACCGATAGACTGAGAAAGAGATTAAGATATCATCCTCTTCTTACGTTTCATGGCCATATTATCGTAGTGAATATCACCGTTTTGGCCTAAAAGAGAGGAATTTTCTACGTATTGTTTTAGATAAAGACAATTTCAGTAAAAAATAATTTGCATAACAGACAATAATAGATCAATATGTCTTGAAGACATTGAATTGGTAGAAATCAACTCGTAAAAGAGGATGGAAATTTTATCAATTTAGTTCTCTGTTTCGTTTTTCAGGATTTCCTGGTTCTGTCGTGTTTAATATACACTGGCTATACGCTGGCTATATATACCAGCCAATATTGCTGGTGATTTCCGGTCAACTATCAGAAACAGCAATTTCAGTAAAAAATAATTTGCATAACAGACAATATTACCTTTCTTGGTACAGTATTTCATATTGTGTACCACCCTGTCATGTTCTCTTTCTTTTTCTCTCGTTGTTTTCTCAATGACGTTCCATGATTATATTTTATTCCATTCTTCTAAATGTATTTTCAATTTCTGCCCGCTTTACCTTGTTTTTGTTTAGTCTTTTCTTTTTTTATATGATAAACGAAACCTGCTTTTTTCTTTAGATTCATTACTAAAAATTATTTTTTGTTATTTGGGAATGTCGGGTATAAGTTAGTACTTTGGATTTGCAATCAAATGTTAGCACAATATAAGTTCTGAGCATGGATAAATAACCCCAATAGCTCCCCGGCTTTTTATTTCCTAAAATATTTTATTCCAGTAATGAAGCATATAATTTAGGAGGTATTTACCGTACTTTTTGATTGGAAAAATGTAAGAGAAAATAATGTTCTCCAAATGGTCCAAGTGTTTTTTTGGTAGGGTTCTTTTTAGCAGTAAACCAAAGATATACATGGGCAAGCAACAATGCGATCTGTACTGTGTTTTCGTTTACTTATACCATGTATGATGGGATCATTTGTGAACATTAAAATGGTTAACTGAAATAGATCATTTACGAATTTACGAAATTCAAAAAACTTGAATTTAAAATGTCTATCTTTTGAACCAGGTTGCACTGTTTGGAGTTGAGATGAAAGAGTTGCCGAAGTAAGAAATTTTCACAAAAAAAAAAAACAATTAATTTTATTAAGCGAAATAGTTCATATAGTGTTTTTGAAAAAAATTTTTTTCCTGTTTTGACAGTTATAAAAATCTTTGAACAGTTCTGATTTTCTGGGCAGATTCTTCAATTTCCTGAAATTCAAATAAAAACAATTTCTATATAGGCATTTGTCTCATAAAAAGCATAGAGCATTTTTGTACTAAAATCTCGTTACACGTAAAAATTTACCTTTTCATAGCTGGATATTGATTTCTTTTCAAATTTGGTTTTACATATCGCTTAAGATTTTTAAATATTTCCCGAAAATTTATTAGAATATTGTACTATTGTTTGGATCTTTTTAAGTTTAATTAATAATGGTGAAGGTTAACCATATTATTCATTATCTGTTGCGGTAGTACTTCTGATAAATGTTATGGAAAAGTTTGCGGACAAATTTAGCAAATTTAAGGAAGTAAAATTATGGGTATTTAGATCGAAATCCGGAAAAGTTTTCAAGCGCTTGCGATGTAAACAGATAGCTCATCCGAGTTCGTGTCGAAAAAATTATAAAAGTTAAGTCGTCTTATATGACGGATTATTTAACTACTTATTAATTTGTCTGATTGAGTTGAAGTCAGCGAAATAAAGCGGGGAAGTGAAATTTAGTGAGAGGTAATAGTAGACAACTTTTGGTTACAACTTAGCAACAAAATTGAAGATTTAGAATTTTCTGTCCTATTACAGCTGAAGTAGCAAGCAAGACTGTAACATTTATTTATGCGGAGGTATGTGATTATCACGCCTATTCCATATAAAAGTTTTTCACACAAATCACTTTCTGTTATTTTCAGAATCATTTCTAAACTCAGTACTGTTAGATCATTCTTAAACAGATAAAGTTGCCGCACGAGATATTATTAATAGCGAACTATTAGGTACTTATATTAAACTTCTAGCATTAGCAGGGATTTTAGTTGATTTTAAAATCTCACAGATATGGAATTATTGCAAACGTATTTCAGAAAATTTTTTTATCGCTTAAATAGCAGTTTCTTCCGGATTTTATATTTTATAACCTCGTAATCATAAAATTACAACTTCGTCACAAAAAATTAAATTCAGAAATTTTTTCCTGTTTATTTCACTTCTTGATTTATAGCTACTTTTCAGTTTTTGCTGTTTGACCAACTTTTCTTATCTTTTTATTGTGAAAATCAAAACCGGGTTCTGGTTTTTAAAGTTGCAGCAAATAACCGAAACAATTTGAGTGGTATGCAACTCAAAGCCATTTAAAAATTGCAATTGGTGGGATGACAAGCATTCCATTAAGCTTGTCTAGTTAGGCTTGACTAGCGGTGTCGCATGAGATTTATCATATTTCATTTTCACTACTATAAAAGAGCAAATTTGAAATTAACCTGTACTATTTTCAAATGGGTGTATGCGATTAAATGATAGGGATTACTTCGTAATCCAGTATTATCCAGTATTTATTAAGCTAACATTAATAGTGATAATAAAAGCAATAATAGCATATAGCTGTATCGAGCAATGATGTATTGAAAAGGCTTCAAGCATAAACAGTAATATGAATGATTTGGCGAATAAAAACTACATTCTGTAAAATTTTTTTAGAGAAGCATTAAGCCTTGATTAAGAGACGTTCTTTCAATTGTTTTTCTTGAAGTATGACAAAATAAGTTCAGTGAAATAATTACACAGATAAAAATATTAATTAATGAAATATATATCCTTTTCATTTTTTTAGCTTCCTTTATTCTTCTCTAAACTTTCTTTTTTTGAAAACTTCTTTTATTTTGGAGTAAAGCCAAATGATGAACAGTGTGTATTGAAATTTTTTTTTCTCTTTCGGAATTTCTCCTGTAAAGAATTTATTTAAAAAATTCTTTTTAAAGTAGTTACTTTTTCTTCCTTCCTTCCTTACTCACTTGCCTACTGTTCTCCACCCAAAGTGATACGACAACCGTTGAAAAATTTCAACATCAAAATATAAACGGCTGAATTAAATTGAAATTAATGCAATCATTTTCTTGCACGAGAAAATTTTTTAAAAGAAAAGAAATTTGTTCATTCAATTAATGAAACTGAAATAAAAAATGAAAATGGCACGAAAGATCATGGCACATGACAAACATTACATGACAATAATATATTTTTGAATAAACTAATAAATAAGAATGACATGATAACCAATTTTTTTTTTTTTTTGGAAAAGAAATCTTCATATCTATCCAGTTATGCAGTTGATATTATGGATAAAATTAAATAATCCCGATATATACCGGTGCAAATGAACAATCATTAGGAAAAATCACTTGCTGCAGTCATTAATTTATAATTTATCTAAAAGAAACTGTATAAAATGGTGGCGATAAAAAATAGCTTTGGGACAATGAAAATTAATGTACTTTAACGGAGTTTGTCGTTTAATATTTCATAATTTTTTAGTTTGATATTTTTAACTACATTTATCTGTTTCCATTAGTTATATTCAAACTTCATGAGGAATGGTTGAAAAAACGACCAGATATGAGAAGAATATCATGAGTTTAAATCTAAACTTTGATAAATTTTGAGGCCTGAGAGAAATGACCTCGCTATACTTTGAAACAAATAAAGAATGATTTAATCAAAAAACATAATCTGACCTATCAACTTAGGTAAATGAAGGAGAGCATTGATCGTATCATTGAATAAGGTTGAATTATTAAGGACAGTATGCTTAAGCGATGCGAAAAATTCATTTAGCTAAAAAATATGATCGTAATTATTTGAAAATGCTTAAATTTGTTAAATTCAAAATATTTTTAAATGTAATAAGAACCTATATGGAATGATATAATTTAATAATTACTGAACATTTTTCTTGTCGCCAAATTTCAGTTAAATTCATTGAAATCCAATGAATTCAAGAAAAAGAAAAGGAAAATATAAATATGATAAAAACATATCATACAGATCATGTCATAAGAAAATGAGAACATTTGCAGAAATGAAAAATAAAAGAAATTAAGACGAACCCGGCAATAGTATCCCGTTTCTTTCATTTTCTGCATATTTTCCATAAGAAAAAACGAATATTCTTTCTTCGGTTTTTAGAATCTTTCCGGTAGTGAAGAAAACATTCCAGTAAATGCATTGTTGTTACGTTCAGTCAAACTAAACGTTGCTGTCCCGCTTGGGATTGTTAGTGTTGAACTTGGCGGCGTAAATGATAACATGCTGTTGCTCTCACACTTCATCACTTTGCAACATTGCTTATCAGCATGACAAGTAATAAAAGTTTTCAATGTATACAAAGATTTCGCTCGTAAAATTAGCAATATCCCACCATAGATTAAACTTGTGATACCTGCAATTCATTAGAATAATCAATCGATCAATAATGTCATTTTCATGATTATAATTTCATTATGAATTGTTTCAAGCAATTCTATATCATTTTTCGACATTTTTTAGATTACATTAACAAAGGCATTATGCCTTCTTTTAGTATAATAAGCTCATCCTTAAATTTCCATTTTTTTCCAAATTTCTTTAAAAGTCATTCCAAAAATTCGAATTGAAATAACTTATCAAAAGATTGAAAAAAAAAAAAAAAAAAAACATTAAGAGAAACAATAACCGGCAGTTAATGTCGTATAAAAGCAAGTTGATAAGCGAAAGTCGAGAACTGACACTGATCCGTCTATTGACGGAAACTTTATGTGGAGATTTTTTGGCACAAAAGTAAAATAGACGAAATCGGCTGATAGAATCAATATACCAACAATAACGACTACTTTGGCAAAGTTATGCGGGACCAAACATAACATTAAAATCTGAATAATCCAAAAAGCAAATGCTGTCCTGAAAATTAAACAAAAACTTTTCCATTTTCTGGAGTTAAGAATTGTGCAAATAACAAAATGAAATAAATAAGAAAAAAGAATTTTATTTATGGTTGGCTTAATTAGCCAATTTAACCTGGCGCCATTGTTTCTGATGTTGGTACTTTTCCAAAATGTTGCATTTGTTATTATCGAGTTATTAAATTCTTAATTACTGCAGCCTTAAAAGCAAATGGAAAAAACTTCGTTATTTATTACGAATGCTAAGTTTATGATATATTGCTTCAAGTAATATTATGGAAATTGAGAAACAGTTCATTGGTTCTTTTTTTGCGGAAGAAGTTAAAATGTTTAATGTTTTTTTTTTACTTTATATTAAAAAAAACTATAATATGATTGTAATAAAAATTATTGAAAGTAATTATAATTTTTTAATAATCAGATAACTGTCATTTACCTTCCGCTCTTTTTCCTTTTACATGAAGGCACCTTTAAAATTAAGAAAAAAAGTGTTTGGGGGAGTAAATATCAGGTATGACAAGATAGTGCTGATTTAATGAATTCAATCTAAGATAACATGCTCAAGTTATCAAATATAATAATGTGTGCTTGAATAAATAATTAATCACCAGATATATATTAAGATGATATAAAATGATTTAATTTCAATTTCTCTCTTCCTTCAACATTATTATTTGTAATTTTTTAATTAAAAAAGTTTATGAATAGTCCTACCATAACAAATATATAGTATAATACCCAGTGAGGCGATATTGTCTACCCCAAATAAATCCCGCTTGATCCACACTTAAATATTCGATAATTTTCAGAATTGGATATGGTAAACCTCTTCTTAAACTTCTCTCCAATTCCATTTCCATTGAAAATACTAAAACTTTTTTCCACTATTACAGTTACAATCTTTGATAAAATCAACAGATTATAAGCCATATGCTAAGATTAATTATACTTAAGAATATATTGATTCTATTTACAATTGCATATTCATAAATCTAAACCGATTATAATTTATTTAACATTTTCAAATCTGCATCTTCAAAAAATAGACCTATTATAGAATATTTTTTAACAAGCTTAATTTTTGTTATGAACAAAGCAAAAACTTAATTCGTTTAAATAAAAATTGTGCATAATTTTTCTTATTGATCGAATGGCCTAGCCATGAGCATTTTTTGAGATATTTCGTTAGAAACCATTTTTACCATACCCTTATTGCTATTCATAGAAATAGAAAAAACATTTTTCAAAGCGAGTAGATCAATTTTTTTCATTTTGATAACAAATTTTTCTATCAAATAAACAAATGACAAACCACTTAAAAACTCGAAGCGTTCATTATATTGCAAATAATCCGAGAAATGGCTTCTTTTTCCAGATGTTGGTATGCCTGAAACAAAAATCATCGATTAATTTAATTGATGAACTTCATCTTTTCATTGTTGATTGAGCATTTAGGACGACTAAGAAACTATTTCGGCAAAATAAATAATTAATTATTCGTTTCCATGCAAACAGTTCTATAAATGCTGCTTGCAATCAAATATGCAATAATATTAATTCAAAAGGAATTCTAATTATTATGGACTTCGTCGTTTCAAAAAATTAGACATGCAAACTTTGTCACAATCCGTTCTTAGATTAGTTCGACTGCCTTTTGTATTTTATATTAAATAGCTTTGAAGGAGATATTCTGGAAGTTTTATATATACTTGTGAGAGTGACGTTAAGATGTTTGAGGCCAATGCGTACACCAAGAATGGCATCCAATTTATCAGTTGTAAATGCACGATAGGCGGAATAAATTCGTACGCTTCCCTGATGCCAACTTGGATGATAAATACTTACTAAAATTTGATAAAAGTAAAATAATTTTAAAAATCGCTATTTTTAATTTAGATCGCTAAAATACACCAGTTTTCCCAGTATTTTATTGCTTAAAGACCAGACCCAGTATGGATCCATTTGAGTAGGATTAAGAATATTTTAAGATATTTTTCAAGTAAGATTAAATTTTCAAGCGAAAAATTAAAAAAAAGTAAAGAGCAACTTTAATGAATTTACAAAGTAAAGTCTTTCCAAAATCAAAAATTTTTTTAGCTGATAATTTTATTCTTTAGCGTGAGGGGAAATTTTTTATAAAAAAGAAGAATTTAAAAAGTTGCCATAAAATACTTCATTACTCAAATATTGGAATATTGACTGAATTTTTAAATTTTTGAAGAAGTGATTTACTTTTTGTATAAACTTTAATCACATTTTTTTTAGTGTTATTTTTTATATTGCAAAATAATTAATAATACAGTTTGGCTAAATTTTGCGTTGAAATTGAATTTTTAATTCGAAATTTCTTGCTAATTACTCAAAACTTTAATTGGATTTTTTTTTTTAAATTTGCTGTCACTTACAAATTTTTATTCGTTTATCAACTTTTTTTATTATTTCTGTTAAAATTATGTGAGCAAGAAAAAAGAACTAATTTTCCAGTATATGAAAATTTTTACATTTCTGTATTAGTCTTATTACAATGTTTTATACAAAATTTAAATTTAAAAGGAAGAAAAATTGCAGGCATATGCTAAGCTAAAATATAAATGATACGCAAACAGCCTCTGAAATTTCATTTCATTTCAATTAATCATTTCTTTTCTTTATTATTTAATTAACAATTCAATGCGAAAATTGATTGCTGTTAAATTTTTAAACATTTAAGTTAATTCTGCAATCAATTTCGCTTCCAAAACAAACTTCGAAAAAATGAAATGACAAGGACACAGTTGAAGTATTAAATGAACCAATATGACATTCCTTGGTTGTGATTTAATTGAATTACGCTTTTATTTTAATGAAATTTTGATCAAGCGATTCTATTTATGTGGGTTTCTTTGAATAACGGTAAAAATGATTAATCAGGATTTTAATTTTTTCTTTTAAATCAGCGGAAAGTTTTAATTTTCACAAGAACGGTTAAAATCCTTTTCTAACATCTTTTCCTTTAGTAGATGATAGAGCGATGAGTACGTTTTTGGGTCCCAAACAAGATTTCGATGAATAAATATGAATGAATTAAAATGTTTATCACATTCAGAAATCGCATTAGTTCTAATGGTCCTAAAATTCTGTTGAAACACTTTTCACATTTCATTTCATTCGATGAATTGTGAAAAATTGTACTAGAGGGTTAGAAAGGAATTATTTTCATAACAAATCCGCAAATTTTTTTAATCTAATTTTTCTTAAAATTTTTAAATTTAAATTTTTGATGAATTTTATTAACTTAGAAAGATATTTCATAGTTTTCTATAATAATACTTAGAAAGGTATTTCATATTTAAGTTTTCTATATAAGTGAACATATTTTTTGAGAACTTGTTATCACACTTGTTACTGTATTTTATCAGCTGCGATTGTTTTACCACTGTTTGTTCAATGATGCAAGACTAATGATAATGTTTACGTCTGTTTTTGACTAACTTATATTAACGTCTATTTTTGACTAACTTATGTCAATTCGATCCCATAAACGTATTACAAAAAAATGTATTGTCTATTATAATGTATCGTTGGAAAAAAAATACTCGTGATTTTGACTATTTAATAGAACATTACATTGTATTGGCACAACGGTCATTACTAAATAAGATTCCCTTTCATCTTTTTTTACTAGGCAGGAATATTAAAAAAAAAAAAAAAAAGTATTTCCTTATAACTACAGTGAATTGACTAGTATGTGATGTAATTAACATGTGAAATTATCCTTAATGAAAAAATAAATTAAATTGAAACTTACTCAAGATAACTGCCCCAATACTAACGCTTAGCATGAACGCAATGGTTGATGCAATTCGATAATGTCGTACACCGGGAAGAATAATTAAAAAAGCTAGAAGTGGTGTAATAAATATTGATGATAGAGCAACGATTTGTAAATCGATTATCACTGGTGTTCGATTTTCACCAAACCAAGTTGGGTCACCATTTTCTCGAAATGCATCAAACCAACCAATCCGTTGCATTTTGCAATTCTTATTTGATTGGATGCTAAAGGTGACAAAAGCAATAATAATAAGTAAAAACAGCAAGTGCAGAAATAACAAGTAATGGAGCAAAATTAATGGACAAATAAATAATTTTTCATTGTTCCACGTTGACTGGTTGAACACTCAGTTGATCGATCGACCATTTAATTTAATTCTTAAAACTCTTAAAATATTTAATTATATTAATCGATAAAGCGCTAGTGAGTTTGTGTTATGTTTCACTTTAATATTATTGCAAATATTACCCGTAAATTAAACAACCTATCATTAAGCGAAGTTATAATAACTATCTGCTCAATTTAGCTGAGACACAAATAACGAAATAATTTTATGCTATATTGAATATAAACTATCAGGAGGCTAGCTTTTTTTTTCTTGTAAAATAACTTCAATGTCATATTTAATCTACTTTTCACAAGAATAGTAGTCGGATATTTTTAAAGCAATTATTAAAGCAAAAATAGAAAAAGAAGAAGAAAAATTGACGGATAAAATCAAATGAAATAGAATAAAATGGAATAAAATGAAATGAAAATGAAAAGATCTACAGTAGAAGCAATATTTCCAAAAAGGAAAAATAAATTCATTCATTAATTTATCTCTTTATGTTCCATTATTTAATACAAAAATGAAATCAATCATTCACTGAAAAAGGGAAGAAGTTTTGAAAAAAACAGGAAAAATCTGAATTAATATTACTGCTACGAATAGAAAAATGTGAAACACAGTTATAACAAATTTTTTCTTCCTCTTTTATTGATCAAATTTTCATTTCTTTCTGGAAAAATCATCTAAAGAAATTAATATTACACTATTATGGACTAGTTAATAAAACAATAACAATAAAAATATAAAAAAAGGAGCCTACTAATTTTGATAAAGATAACAACAAAATATGCATAAAGGACCTTTGCAATTTAGGGAATAACAAATGCGACAAGTTTTTATGCATGGATGTGACACACAAAAATAGATCCCCATTCACAAATATTCACATTGACGCACTCATACAGACACACGCACACAGAAGACTTTTTGACTTTAATATTCTTTATAAAGACCAAATTGTGACATCAAATGTAACTGGAATTTACGTAACGTAAAAAATGAAAAAAGAAACTTATCGATAAGTCCTACTTACATTTTGTCCTACCTGTTAATTTACTTACTCTGTGTACAGTCAGATCGATATCCCCTGCCCATAACAAACACTTGTTTTATCTGCAAAATATAATTAATAATACCTAAATAATTACAATCACTTAATTAGAATCTAATCTTTCAACAAAAAATTAAAGTAAATGCTTTTCAGTTTAATTTATTTTTTAGTCTTGCTTTTTAATTTTCCAACGAAAATTATGCTGTTAATAAAAATGATCTTTCCGGCTGTTTGCTTTTATTCGATAACTAATTATTTCATTTGCAATTGCAAATCTACGTCAATTATACAAAAAGGAGATAAATAAGTAATGAGTACCTAATTATTTAAATTTTAATTCAATTATTAATTAATTAGATGACCTTTATTATGACATATATATATATATATAGAACAAAGAAAATGTGTAAATGGATGATTAAATAGGAGATAAGCAAATAATAATATTAAGTCAATAAGATTAATCAATAATAAGCACTGAATTACAAAAATGATTAAACACTAATGCAAAACTGAAAAAACAATTCATGATTAAAAAAAATGCGAAAATTCTTTTCAACGAAATGACAGTTATTTCATTTTCAGCTCGCTTTAAAACCATTTCTGAAATGAGCAATTTTCAATCATATCTGGATTTATGTATATATTGTAATTATTCTAACTATGAAACAAATTAATTGCAAATTGTTTGAAAAGAAAGTGGTTCTGTCTGAAGAAACAAATCAGTTAGACTGATAATGACGGATGTAATTTAAGCAATTCGAGTAGTTCCATTAGTTTCCGGTATACTAACTATTTAAAATAAATGGCATTTTCAAATTATAGAAAATATGGAAATTGAATAGATGATAAAATTAAACGTAAAAATAATATGCAAAAAAGAGGAAAAAAATAATGTTCAATAGCAAAATTGAAATTTAGTAATGTTTGCATTTATGTTTATTGATGTTTAAATTACTTCAAATTTGGTTAAATAATACTGGTTAAATTGTTTATCTGACAATTAAATAAGTGATTGTGAGAGGCAAATTCATAAATTTCACAGCTATCTTAAATGTTGCTCAAATTGATCACTAAAGTTTTTTCTAATCACCATTTAAAATATATTAATTAAAAGAAAAAGTTAATTGGATCCATCAAATGAAAAAATCCATTCTCAACAATACTGCAGCAGTTTAGAAGGGAGAAATTGCAATTCATTTTAATTATAAGCCTTTCAAACATTTGAATTGCTGGTTTCAAAGTTCAGTTTCTGATGGTAATTTGAACAAAAAAAATGAATTACATTTTAAATTCTAAAATAAATCTTAACACTCATTTTCTACATTGTTTTTGATGATTTAGTTTCATCGTCATTGTTATTATTATCATTATTATTAATACTCTGGTTTTATTATTATTATTATTAACTTCGCTTCTGTATTAACGTTCTTATAAGCCGCTCTTACTGATGCAATCATAGTTCGTTATAATACTAAGCATAATGTACATTAATTTAGTTAGTAATTTCTCGTATTCGTTACATAAATTCATTATTCTAATATTTAAATCTTTTCTTAATTTATTTAAATTGGTGCGTATCAATTCAATGCAAATAATAACGATATATTAAAAATGATCAAACCAAACATTTCCATTTTTTTTGAACATTGCCGACGAATATTCAATTAATATTTACCAATTATTTGGAAAAGAAGAAAGAAATTGCGCACTTTTCTAGCGTATTCATTATTCTATTTCAAGGTTAATGATCGATGAAATCTATTTTCATTCCGCCATTCTTTCACTCTTTCTATTTTTCCTTTTTTCCACTCATTTGACATCAGGAAAAGGAGAAAAGTGCGAGAAAATTGCCATTGCAAAACTTTTCATCTTAAATTGTTGTCGATAACAGAAGAAAAAGAATTTAGTAATTAAGAAATGCTGCAAAAAAGCACAAGAAAGGAATGTGCAAAAATTTATTTGCCTGTTCGAAAAAATTCTCTGCACTTTCTTCTCATTTTTTTAAAAATTTAACGAAAAAGATGTCGCAACTTGTCTTGTTTTTCACAATTTGCATGTCGAGGAAAATTAATTAAATTGATTGATTGATCAATTTGAAAGAAAAAAGAGTATTATAATAAAATTGATGAAGAGGAGTAAAATACTTGTAAAAGATCAATTAAAGTTAAATAGCCGATGCTTATTAATCCAACATTTAGCATTTTTTTCATCTCCAATTATGTCAAGTTAAGCGGAATTGAATTTAAAAAAAAAAGGAAAAAACACTGTAAATCTATGCAGAACTGAATTTTTCGTTTGGAAGCAATTTTTTGATTTCTTTATTTTTTGAAATCTTATATTCTGTAGCTTAAAATATGATATTATTTCGATCTGTAAGTTCAATTAAAATTAAATAACTTCCTGATAATTTAATTTAAAAAGGTAAGCACAATTTTATTAAGGTCTTAGGTTTTTTATTTTTTTTTTTTTTTAACTAAGGGAAGATTTGCTTTCAAAAAATTTAACCTATAAAAAAATCTTTTTAAAAAAAAAAAAAAAAAATGAAAAATTTTGAAGAGGAATTTACAGTCGTCTAAATTATTCTTTAACATAATTGTTTTTTCAGTAATCGCGGTAAAAATAAGCTACATTATTTTGAAAATTAGTATGAAATTTGACGTTAAACGTAAGATATGATGTCACACGAAGTATTATTGATCATGTTGAAAAAGGCGTAGACATAAAAGCGGATGTTAATTACACAGTTGTTAATGAAATTGCATTAAAAAATTGTTGTTATTTAGTTACAATTATCTATTTTGTCCATTGAATCGTTAAATTTGGACAAAGATTTTTATCTTAACAATGCAGCAATTTAAAGGTGAAATTCTCTCAAAACATTGCTTTCGTCATTACAAAATTTTATTTAGAAAAAATTTCAAGGAATCCCACTTGAAAAGAGAAAAAAAAAGCAACGAAATGTTGATGAAAAATTTAAAAATTAGCGAAAATATGATTTGAATGGTATGTTAAAACTGGTAATTTGATATGTTCAGCAGGGAGAAAGAAAAAGAGAGAGGGAGAGAGAGAGGGAGGGAACGCAAGGAAAAGAAAAGGAGAAAAGAAAATAATTGCTATTAGATATTAAATTAACAAAAAATTTTTTATTTTAATTTTTTCTCTTTTCATTTTTCTTCTTCCTCTTTCTCTTCTTCCTCATTCATTTCTGTCTCTTCTTCGTTTCCTTTTCTTTCTCTCTCTCTCTCTCTCTCTCTCTCTCTCGGCCATCTTAATAATATTAGTAATTGGAAAAAAAAAGCGCACCTTTTTAATTTAAATTTTCACATGTTTCAAAAAACATTCAACAAAAAAAAGGAAAAAGAGAAAAGCAAATATTCCTTTTTCTCTATTTCTCTTTTCTATACCAATCGGTGGTATCAGTGGTTATTTCATTGTTCATTTGAAAATGAACGTTTTCATTGATGTCTAAATTAATTAATTAATTAATTTGAAAGATTCATTGAAAGAAAATCAACGAAACAAAAATATGAATAATTTTATATTTGATTGCATAATTTATTGGCCAAATTCTTTATCTGTTTTTTAATTTAAAAATAATTCTATAAATGTGCGCAACTGTTCAATTATTAAAGAGAGAGGAAAAGAAAAAGAAATGATTTGAGTGAGCAAATAAATTGCTGTGTTGTGCACATTGATTATAAATAAAATTAATTTTCTTTTTAAATTTGTTTTCAAATTTTTATATTACCTGAATGTTTTTCCAATAATTAAAACGACATTTTAATTTGTTTTGTTAACAAATAACTCTTAAATTAAATTTCCTCTTTCCCTTTCATTTCCTTCTAACATGTTTGCTTTCCATCATATCGAAGAGAATTCTAATATTTCCTTAATTTATTAATTTTCTTGACCTTTTTATTTTAAAAAAAAATACCAGAAATGAAATAGCATTTAAAAAATTTGATTTCTCTGTGCATCATATATGTAATAATTTCAGCCTAAACTTATCGTAACATATTATAACAGTTAACATATTATTATAACCTTAATTATAACAACTACCCAATCCACATTAGTAATTGCTAAATATTTACTCATTCTATTCATTCTGTCCATTCTTTTTCATTATTTGTTCTGCCTAATGATAGAATGAAACCGGCTTATTTGATCGAGATTCCTCGGAAAACTTTTCATCGTACCAGCAAACAAAGAAATTAACAAGCCATTTTTCTTTTTTGATCGGTAATAATAGTAGTCGATAAGAAATTTGTTGAAGTTATCA
This sequence comes from Mansonella ozzardi, assembly GCA_029876185.1. Lineage (NCBI taxonomy): Eukaryota > Metazoa > Nematoda > Chromadorea > Rhabditida > Onchocercidae > Mansonella > Mansonella ozzardi. The sequence goes on from JARVGP010000131.1 coordinate 67,764, forward strand.
ATTCGTTTTACTAATTTCAACAAAAAAGTAATTAAAACAAGTTGGGAACGGATATAATCGATAGTAGCCATCAACTAATTATCATCCATTTCTCTTCCTTTTCTTTTCCGGCTCTTATCACTTCAGTAAATAATGAAATAAGATTAAAAAAAAAAATTTTTTTCTGTAAAAAGAAAAAAGGAAGAGATGTGTATGGAAATTGAAAAGGGAAGGTGAAAAAAGGAAAGGATGTATAAAGATGAAATCAAATGACACAAAATTAGACAATAGTACGGAAATTAAACTTTATCCACTTTCAAGTGAAGAAATTTTTAAAAATAAAAAACAAACTCGATTTATTTTTCTTACAGAATGCTTCGGAAATGCAGAAAAAAGAAAAGTTTTAAGTTGAAAATTTCAACTATTTACGTCTCTGATGATTGCTTACTTACAGTAAACACTCACTGCGTGATTAATGTGATTCAAGCAATTTCCCTGTAATAGTAAAAGTTAATTAAAATTTAATCAAATAATCAATCATTTAAAATCGGCAGTTTTTAGTTAGGTCAAACAAATGCTATGATAATGCCTTTTGCTTGCATAATTTCTAAGCAATAAATATTGCCTCAATAAAGAAAGAATTTACTAACGAGTTTATTGTCTTAGTAAATCACAAGCTCAAATTGAAATTACTTTCTCCAAGGCATACCATATCATTTGAATTCATAATATCTCAAATTTAAACTAGAAATCTTAAAAATTAGAAATAAATTCCAGCCTCAAATATCACGTACGTTCATCAATAACAAGGAAATTAATGAAAGAATAGAAAAGAAATTAAAAAGGTAAGCTATTATCGTAAACTCAGTTAATGGAAAAAACAATAGAAATGATTTTCATCGCAAAGAAGAAAAAGAAATTCAGAAGAATATAATCAATTTATATTTAACTAGCATATTTTCGTGTTTTTGAATATTTTGAATTGAATTTTAGAGAAGTAGCATACTTATGGGACAATTACATGATGTTCATAACAAGTTAACGGTAATAAACAATAATAGACAGATGAAGTTAAGATTTGAACGTTATCCTTCTTAAGACGAAGCAAACTAATGATGAAAATTGGCTTTGGGTTAGTAAATCAATGCCCTACGGCTAATAAATGACTATTAATTTTATCGAAGATTCTCTCTATCCCTTCCAATCTTTTAAATTAGCGGTGATTATTCTTTTATTCTTTATTGTCTGCTTTCGGTAATAATAATTGTGCTTAAATAATAGTTTCGCAGAATGTTATGCAATATAGCCTTTATATTAAAAAGAAAAAAATATTTATTAATGATGCTCTAAGATGCTATCATAATAAAATCATTACTGCTTATGACGAATTCGAATCATACCGCTTTTATCAGGAATGCAATTAAATATTGCAAAAGCAACTCAATCCATCACTGTTTTTGTAAAAACTTTCAACCGATGGCACTTGTCACTTGCTGATAAAAGTGATGAAGTTGTGGAAAGCTGGAAGGAAAGTAGTGATAATGGCAATATTTGCTGATATGTACCAATTTCAAATCATGAAAATTTATTGTATAAATAGTTTGAAAGCAAAATGTGGAACTTTGCAGCAAATCATTAAATGTAAAATGCAAAACAAAAATTCAAAACATAACGAACAAATATTGCCAAAAATGAATTGTATATATTTTGAAGATCACAAAGAAAATGAAAAAATATTTCGAATTTTAGCTTATTTTCCGGATATCGAAAGGATACGGAATTTCCCGAAAGCAATTTTGATATATGCCAACAAATGCGGCAATATCAAATTTCTGGATTGCTTCAAAAATTTTTTGCTCGTCTGTCGTTTTTGAGAAACGCATTTCAATTGCACGACTGCAACCATCTCTCATGTCCATTTTTTCATTTTCTTTCTGTGGATCGATCGGTTTTGTTGCAGCTATCAAATGTTGAAATATACCAACCAACATATGCCCCCAATTTCGTGTAGAACAGAATAGAGCTGCACCAGCATCATCCTGAAAGTGTTCTAATCATAATTATGTTAGCTGAAGGTGAAATACTGTAAATAGATAACTTATGAGAATTTTTTGCATTAGCTAAATAAGTGATAAAATTACTTAGAATAGTATAGAAAATACTTTGAAACAAATTATTATAGAAAGATTGAAAATTGAAATGATAAGTTTTTAGTAGTTGCATGAATGCTAAATTTCTTTCATTTTTCAATTTGGCTGAAAATTGAGGAAATCATTTCATTTTATTGTACAAATGAATGACATTCCTTGTGTACTTTAATGAGTAATGAAAAAAGTGAAATGAAAAGATTAGAAATAATATTTTTGAAAACAAAGATTGAAAAGACCGTCAGATTATAAGTGTTGAGATAAACCTAAGTGGACGACAAAAAAATAAATTATCCTAGAAAAAAAAAGAAAGAAAAGCTAATGACCAAAAGCGGGAGAAGAAATTTTTTCAAGAATTCATAAATTTCATAAATATCTTCGATCTGTAAGTACAAAAAAAAAGTAAAATGCATGATGCCAATGAAGAGACAACAAATATTGATAAGAATTTGAGAGAAAAATTAACGCGAAGCAGCACAAAAACAAAAGTATATATGGATTGTTACAAGAGAACAAACAAAAGATAATTTAAAGTTAGAATTATAAAAGATTTTAGCTGAAAGAAAAATGAAAAGAGAAAAATAAACAAACCCAACATGCAGTCTCATTAGCAACAATAGGTGACCAAAAATAATTAACTTTATCCTTTACGGGATTAATCGATTGAATATTAATTAAATGGATTTGATCTTGCTTGATAAATTCAGTTGCTAAAATATGTGATTAAATTATGAAATATGCACATCATAAATTTAATTTTATTAAAATGTTAAACTGTAAAATTTTGAAGAAAAATCCAAATTAAATGAAATATTTATAGATATGAGAAAATACGAAATACCAACAAACTTATTTATTACTTTTCTTTATTTTTCATGTGTCTTTTCTGCTATCTTTATTCAAGTTATAACCAACCGTTATCTGTGGTGGTAAACCCAACAATCCAACACTTTTTCTTTTTCAACTTCAGTACGTCGAAATTTACGATTGATGACTGCAGCAAAGATGGTCGGACATTTAACTGAGCGACTCGTTTTGGTAACGGAACTGGTGGACAAAGCTGAAATTCACCAGAAAAAGTTTAAAATTAGCTAAAAAAAAAACAATAAAAATAAACAGCAACAGTTAATATACACCAGAATACCACGTATTATGCAGTAATCTATGCAGTTAAATTTAATGCATCAAGATTCTTTTATTTAGATATTTCAAGAGCTTACTGTGGTAGCTGACAAAAAATATTTTATGTTATTTCTTTTACGCTATGAAAAAAGAGAAAGTGAAAAGTAATTTGAGAGTTATATCATGCTTTTATTATTTAATTAAAAAAAACACACGAAAAAGGACTTTGTTACTTTATTAAATTGATTAATTCTTTTAAGTCTTTTATTATTGTAACAACAGTTTTTTGGATCATTTTCTCCCATTTTTAATTTTCCAAAAGGAACGAGAGATGGTGAACGAGAGAAGAGAGACGAAAAGAAATATACGAATAGTTTTTAAAAAGTCTGATAATATTTGTTGCGAAAAAAAAAAAATTATAAAACTTTTCAAATTCTCCTAAGGGGTTTGCTATTTTACAAAAAAAAGCAGTGATTTTTAAAAGACACTTAAAAATTCTTCCACATGTTTGTCCTTTCCTTTACACACTTAATTTCTTGATTTTCAAATAAAATGCGATAATTCAACGACAATTAAACTATGAAAAAAACTGTTCCTCTTTTTGCAAGAAATCATATACCAAATTGGCATTTAGCTCAATAAACGACAATAAACTAATATTTCGGCGTACATTAACAACATTTGCAGAAATACTAATATAACTTTAACAAAGAAACTGATAGAAATGAAAATTTATTAAGTACCCACTATACTTTACAGAGACTTTTCAAATATAACCATATGATCAGTTTTGCAAACAATTTGTTGATATACTGCTAAGTTTTGAAAAATGCACCATTAAAATAACTTATAAAAGAAAAAAATCGAAAATACTGAAAGTAATATTAAAAATAGAATTACTGTTGATATTGCCATTTCGGGAATTTTCAATATTCCCCAGGTTTGTCCAATTTCGACCACTTCAGCTGGTAATGTTTTAGGTCGTTTCAGTGACTGCACAGTAACTACGAATTCGGATAACCTACAACTCTACTTGGTATGGCTTTTATTTTTCCAGGTGATTATCAATAAATTGAATGAAATTAAGAAAGCAAAGTGAAGTTCGTCTCAAAACCGATAATCTTAATTGCATAATCATAGCAATTTTATTCAAATATTCCTGCAACCTCTCCTTATTCTTAAATCTTTTTCTTCATTTCTCGTAAATAAACAATATACGAAGTTGAAATTGGAAGCTGTATTTATATAAGATTCATCTTCGCTTCATAATTCCTTTCTGAAGCAAAATGAAAAAACAGAGAAATCTGCATGAAACTAACCTTCCTCCGGTTGTTGCATTCAGCAAACAGTATGAGGAAGTTAATATCAACTGAGTTGAAATAATTGTCCCGGTACAACTGGTAACAATATTTGATGAATCCTCACGAGAAAATACCTAAATGTTTTCATATTTAACCAAGATTAATTATACTATTTGTTGTTTGGCGTATTTCAAAGAGTTTTTTTGTTTTACAAAGTATGCCATACAGATATTTCTTTTCTTTTTTAGTTTGGTCTTCTGGAGAAAAGAGATACATATGTTCCACATATGTTATGTACGCTAAATAATTAAAACTGAACTTATCCAAAAAAAAAAAAAAAAAAAAAAAAAAAAAAAAAAAAAAAAAAAAAAAAA
>JARVGP010000132.1:0-80109 GCA_029876185.1 Mansonella ozzardi
TTTTTTTTTTTTTTTTTTTTTTTTTTTTTTTTTTTTTTTTTTTTTTTTTTTCACGAATTTCTAATTTGATTTATGAAAGGACATAATGTTCGGTGTATGACAATGACTCGTCATATTTATTGATTTTCGAGTTTCTTACATTATTTTTTAACTGAGAAATAATCTTTAACTGAAAGCAAACAGTGCTAAATATCTTTCGGAAATCTGTGAAAAAATATTTGGAAAATTTTTTCTCATACAAAATTTTTCTCAAGAAGATATCCTCAGGTGAATCACCTGTTGTTACCTTCGTTTACAGTTTCTGATCCACTGATGCATTTTGTGATCGGCTACCACCATAACTGCAATCAATGACAGCTGCATAAACTTTGAAGTTCTCATTGCTTTCGCAGTATTTTCAGCCTTATTTCGATATAAAATAATGATTTTTCATATAGTTCCATATACGCTTATTAAGCAATTTAGACACCAAATTAGGTCTGGAATTTATCATTCAATAATTTGATTAATTGAAAAATAATATTCAATACATGATATAAAACTATTAAGCTTGGAAAACAAAAGTTGTGGAATCCTGAAACATCATTTTTTTAATTATGCCAAAAAATTGTTAAAATGAAAACAGTTGAGTGAATTGAAATCATTCTTGTTCATTGCTATTAAAATTGAATGAAAATGAATTTTTAAAGATTTAAAATGATTTAAAGAATCACATTTTGTAGTAAAAAACTATATCATGACATGAAACTTTTCCACTGCTGAATATTTTTTGTTTCTTCAATCATCATTCTCTTTTCTTTCTCACTTATTCACTTTGGCTTTTATGAAGTGACCGCCATTTTCCTCAATTGTTGTACTTAAAGAGCTAGCTATTTTTTTACATTATGACTATGATCATATAATCCAATTCAAGTCGCTTTTGGTCATTTTCAAATATCAACCTCTCTCACCTCTATTACATAGTCATTGTTGAATTGACCATCATTGTAGTCAAATGGCCTTTACAAAATGCGAGTTTTGTGATGACATCGATAAGATCAAGAGTCAGTTTCTCAGCACATAGAATAATTTTTACTGTTTGTTTAAAATATAATCAAATTTCATGACTAACATTGTATTTTTTTGATTATTCAAAACTTATTTAGCAGATAAAACTTGATAGGATATGCAGATAAAACTATTAGCTACGTTCAAGGCAAATTATCATAGTTGAAAGTTAAATAGCCATATAAATAGTCATATATTTTCAAATGTAACATTAAAAACATAAACTTATAGCTTCTCGTACGCATAAGAAATACAACAAGATTATCATGTCAATAACTTGAAATAAAACACGGCGCACAACTTACGTAAGAAATTTAAAATTAATTTCATACCATTTCACTTCTAGTTTTTGTAGTTGCCACTTGATATTTATTCATTTTTAGGATGTAGCTATTTGAATTTAACATCATTTTGACGAATATTTTGGTTCGTTTAAAATCCTTCTGTTTCTCTAGGTGTATCAGGATTTGATGTTTAATTTCATGAATTTTGCTGTAATTTGTTGATACTTGCACACTTCAATCCATTTAAATTTTCTTAATGGAAACTTCAATTCAGATTTATTTTGAGAAAGACAAGTTTTGACTAACATGTTTCTGGTTGTAATTTATTGCTTTCAATACATTTAGAATGAAGCAAAGTTTTTATAATTTTTGCAGCCATGCGAATTGTTTACAGTTTGTCTGTTTGTGATCATTTTCATTTCAAAATTTCATTTTTTCTTTGGAAGAGCAAGAAAAAAATATTTCCATCACAAGCGACAATAAAATGATCACATAATGACTTCTTTTCCCTCCTTTTTTCTTTCATCCAGATTGTTAATTCGATCCATTTGTCTTTTCCTCTGTCAGCTTGATCATCAAGGTCCACCAATCACTATTTGCTCTAATGATTTTATCAAGCGATCATTTCAAAATGTCTCCTTAACTTTTAATTAAATTCTGACATTTTCGGTGATTTTTTGCAAGATTCCCATTTCAAACCATCCAGTAGCATTAGTCTCCAAAATTTTTTATTCTTTTCCCATCAATAAAAAATGCCTTTCGTAACTTAAAAATGCCAATCAATTTTAAAAGCTTCCGTTGCAACGATCACATTCCACTCATTGCGGCGTGACAGTAGCGATTTGTTTGTTTAAAGAACATTTTTCATTATCGTATCAATAATCCCTGGTACATCCATCATTAATTATTTACTAAATTTCTTTTAGTTCTCAATGTAATTGTTGTTTTATATAATCTTATAGTCCAGCTTTGTATTGAAACATTTTTAAAGTTTTCGACTGGAAGAGAAAATTGTTGCTTAGCTTATCTGTAAGCGCAATTGCAATTTGATGCATCCTAACATTTTTCACCAAAAAAGCATTCATTCCAAAAATTCCACACAATGCGCATTTTCTAAGGATTTCCTGAAATAACTGAAAATAACAGTACTTTATTACCAAAGTGATCAATAAGCAATGTTTTTAATGAGATTAAACACTAAAATGCGAAAAATTTATACTACTGTGTCTTGTTCTGTTCTCTTGCAAATGTAATTTTAAAATCCGAAATCTCGGAAAATCTTTGTTGATATGATATCAGCAGTGGTCTATCGGCAAAGAAATTGATAAAAGTATTTTTTACTGATTAGAACTGTTGCAGACTGACCGATTATCACAAATTAGTAATGATATTAACTAGTTACTTTATTACTAAATGATATTTTTGAGATTACTTAGCATTTATTCAGAAGTAAATAAAAGTTTATAAAAGTGGTTTTCATAAACAGATAAATGTATTCGAGCAGATAAATGTATTCGAAAGAGCATTTTAGGCGGAAAATGACATACTGTGAAATATATAGCAACATTGTTAAATTGATTCCAACGGCCCTTCCAATCAGTTAATAGCAACATTTCTAAATTGATTCCAGCGGCCCTTCCAATCAGTTAAATTAATTTTTTATTTCTTTCACCACTTCTGCCGTTTCTAATTCCATAGAATATTTCAAATGCATTATCAAGTATGTAGAACAATAAACAAAATCAGAACAAACTATTTCATTGATTATTTGTTGAAATTTAACTAATTCTCCTACATCTGATTGTTCACAGATAGTGAAAAACTATTTTCTTCAATTTTACAGTTAATTTGGAATTCTTTCGCCCATAATTTAGTCATAAATAACTGAGATTATTATTATTTTATTATTATTAGAGGGAATCCGAATGATAATCTCATTTCCTAATTCCCTCTTCTTTACATTTATTTGCTACTACCTTGATTAAAAAATATGATGAAATTTTAGCATATCTAAAATCATAGTGTTCAAGTAGGAAGTTTTTCTAAAATAAATTTTGCAATGTTACATATAATTACATCGGCTACTTTACTCTTTTGAGTTGTTCTAATTTTCAAAATTTAGGACGGGTAAATAATAGCCTAACATTATTATTAGAATTTTGCTTTTACCTGAAACATTTGTAACGCTCAAATTACGGTCCACCGAACAAATTCCATTTCCCATTTCACAGATAAAAGGAACATTTTGTATTCACAAACCACTTATCTGACTCTGAAATTTCTGAAAAATTATAAATTTATAAATAAAAAAAAAATAAAGGATCACTTCATTCTTATTGAAAACTGATTGACTTGACTGAAGTTCATTTAGATTGAAATTTCATCTATATTATCAGAAATTTACCAGTTCAGCTGCACTCCTTTGTTTCAACTGAGATAAGATGACTGGCTAATTTTGAATTGCGAATATTTTAAAGGTTTGTTGATCCGTGCAAATTTTATCTTAAGATAAACAATAAGCAAGTCTGAATATGACGAATAAATTAATGAAAAATTTTTAGCTCTTACAATGAAGTGAATACATATGTTAATATAGCTTTCTTAGGAATTTGATAAATTATAATCTTCTTTTGTTAGAAAATGAAAAATTAGCTTAATTAAGCACGAAAATTTTGAAACTTTGTGAAGATAACTTTACAGTATAATTTTTGTTCGAAATGGATTTGAATGAAAATAGTTTCAGATAATCATTGCCAGCATCTTGTTTGTTGAATTTCTTGATTATTTATCTGAAATTCAAAAACTTGTGTCAATGAAAGGCTTGAATAATGTTACCACCATTTTCTACTTTCTCAGACCGACATTTCTGAGTTGCCCTAATTTTAAAGAGAGTTTCCTCAAAAGATAGAGAAAGATGAATTTTTATGTAATTTGTATGGAATGATCATTTTGAAAAAATTTATACTTGAAATTTACATAAAGCAGTTTTTGATGAACTATTATTATACTTTTAGATATCGCACAAAGTAAGGAAACACAAAGAAATGATTAAATAACGCTTTGTTTAAAATTTATTTAAATTAATGATAGAGGTAATGAATCTATTACAGTAATACTTCACCAGGTAGTTCGAGTGATTTTACGAAGAAACTCAAAGTTAAGCGATATTTTATTATTTTAAGCTTACTTTCCGTCTAAACCCTCGAAAATATTTCATACTGATGAAATGAACGGAACTCTCACTTCTTACCATTTCACATTTTGTGTTAGTATCCTTCGTGTATGAAGAATGAAAATGTCTAACTCTTACTTATCCAGTGAAAGAATCAGTGCGGAAGAATTTCTCTAATTTATTTTTTCGAAATTTGTATTTTTTGAAAATGAAACCGAATCGAAAGAGCCATTATCACATCACAGTTTTGTTATTTAATTTTCATCATTTTTCTTCTTCTTTCTTTTCATTCGTTTTTTTTTTTCACTTCTTCACATACCATTCATTCAACTCGAATTCCATTATTAACTTCTTAAAAAAAGAAAACTGAAGTTAACGATGAAAACTTTGTTACTCCAAAAAAATTTTTTTTTTCATGTTTTGTCGAATGTCTTTTCTTGTGAAGTTTCTCGCAATTGTTCTCTTTGATTTATTATTATCAATAATATAATTTCAAATTTTAATTGGGAATTTTATTCTGTCAATTATTATCTTTAAAATAAAAAGAAAATTTTGTCCTCTTTGAATAGACAGATCGGTTCTTTCAAAATATCAGTTTGGTTCTCTAAGGTTAGTAGCTGTTCCTTTTTTCTCTTATTTTATCTTTAAACTGAAACTCTTTTTTAAGTCTCATCATAGTTTTCCTTGACCTTATTTCGTCTGATTTGTTTTCCATTCTAATTTGAAAATTTGATCCTAAATTTTAGCCATAAATTCATTCTTCATGATATGCGATAGATCTAAACGAAATTATCTTCCTAAATATTTTTTAAATATTAAGAACTTTAATAAATTAGTTTTGTGAACTGATCTCAAGCTATTGAGAGTTCTAAACAGATTTGCAGCTTTTTTTTGCAAAGTGACAGATGCTGACTAACGACATTCAGAACAGCCCTGGTAAACTATTTGTAATGTGAACACGTCATTGTTTCCAGCACTTAACTTTTTTCCATAATATTGTGTATATCTGTCACAAAAACCATGTTAACAATTGAAAATCCAAAGAGGGAAATCTGTTAATAAATTTGCAATTTGCTTGTCATTATATAAGAAATACTGCTATTAAAAAAATTTGTCGTAATTCAGTAATCAGAAATAACTGCTAATGTAAATATGAGTTGGTAGAATCGAAGAATATAAAATTAATTTTTTTAAAAATTTCTTGTTTCTTTCTAAAAGTTTTTTAATCATTTTTCTTTCTAAAATTTTTTGATCAACCAACGATTTTTGTGTCGCTTCTTAATTTAATACAAAATTTTAGGTTGATACGGTTGACTGTTTTAAACCTTTAAGTATTCGTATTTTAGTGCATGTGACAAGCAATAAATAAGAGAAAAAATAGAAATTTTGAATCATTGTCATTGTACAATATGAATAGAAAATAAAACACGTTTCCGAGGTACATATACACACCGATTCTTTCGAATTACCGAAGTTTTCCCATTGCGATTATTTTTCTCTCTCACCTTCTCTTACAAGTCAACATTCATCGTTATTGTAAAGGATGAATTGTTGACGAATCCAAAGCATATGTTTTCACTAATAAAAGAAATTTGCACCTTTAAGGCGTAATTATTATAAGTGACACAATTTAACATGTTCAATTAAAAAGGTTCAATGTTTAAAATATTTGCAACAATATGTTGAGAGCACATTCAAGCAATATATTTAAAGATACCAGAAAGATCCCAAAATTTATTTTAATTTGGAAAAATAAATTTTTCGATGACATTTTCGCATTCATTTTTCATTCAATACTAGATTTTTCTACACTTTGAAAAAATCATCATCTCTGCTTGTAATTTACAGAATTTCCTTTCAATATTGATAAAATCATTAAAAGATAGTGGAAATTAAGATTGCCCAAATAGTTTCATTCACTTAGATATATTATGTCACCATGAACAGATTATATCCTTTTTCTTTATCCTTTTTTTTTTTGCATATTAGAATTAGAATATGATGAAAATGTTGTAGGATGAGATCATTTTTATAATTATAGTAACCGAGTAAGATATTTGTAACTCAATTTGCTTCTTGTTTTATTTCGAATTTCTTACTGGTTTATTCTACTTCACATTTCAATCTTTTTTTGAAAATTCTCACGCATGAATTGATATTTAAAAATTAGTTCCCTCAATTCTTCCCTGTTTTTTTCTAGAAAAACACCATCATCTGTAGCACTTTCTAATCTATTCTTATCTATTGAGGTCAAGAATTCTTCACAGTTGACCTAATCCTTTTCAATGCATGAATATGAAATAGATTATAGATTTGAATAAATCAACGAATCATCCCTGTTATAGCTAAAAAGTTTATTTTCAAACTGACAAAGTTTATCAGTATGTTAGAAAAGGAAAAGGCTATTATATTCTTATTACGGTGCAATAGTTTGGAATTTATAACACTTAGTATGATCAGAACGACCTCTTTCTACTGTTCAATAGGACAATGGTAGTGACATCTCTTTACTTGCATATGCTTCTCACAGGTGTATTTAATGCTATTTTCTTGTTCGTTGGTGTGGGGAAAGGACAGTGCTATTTTGTCCCGTATTTCCTGTTCACTTTATCAGAATTAAAGAGGGAAAACCCATTCAATTATACTTCATTTATTTGAAAGTATGTTAATTTTCCCTTCAATGCACTTTTTGATATAAAATGACAAGAAAGTTTCTCTATCATTTACATGCATTTCTGAACTTCCTGTGAACCAATTTTTTTTTTTTTTTTGAAGTTTTAAAAACCATATTTATCTCTCATATAAAAAAAAAATATTTCCAAGATATTTAGCTTATCGAAGCAGATTTTCATGTGATGCGAATTTCTATGTTTCTTCAAGTTGTTCAGCTAGTAAATAACTGAACATTATCTTATCGATAAGCTTAATAAGAAAGCTTGTTTTGATGCTTTCTAGTGAGATAAAATTGTTAATTTTCAATTAGTACCAATACACATCATTTAAAAATATTATTGTACGATAATTTTTTTCTTTTCTCGATATTTTCTCACATTATGTGGAATTCTGAAATGAAAATTGTTTTTATTTTTCTCAACTTCTAGTTCATCGTTATTTTGATTTGATTAGTTGAATCCTTTTGAATTTTTTGATCATTTTAATCAATTTGCAGCCGTTGGACGATTCCGAAGCCATCAGCTGTAGCACCAGTCAACAAGCGCCTGTGCTAAGGATTTTTGAAATTGACGATTTACCACTGCATCGCAGCGATTTCACATTTCAGCACGAAATTATGGTACGATCGAGGCAATTGTCCGAAGTGTGTTTGTTTTCATTCAAAATAATAAAAGTGTAGCAAAGATGATTGAAAATGGGTGCTGAAAGACATGCATGAGTGGATTCACAAAATACAAAATGAAACCAGAAGTATTCGTTGTGTTGGTTTAATTATTGCTTTGAATACAATAAGAAAAGTTAGCTTAGCTTTTTTCTTAGTTCAATTTCTTTTCTCTAAACCAACAATTCACAATCGGTGTCGCTAGCACTAAGATGTAGTCGCGGAGATGATGTGAGCAGAAAACAAGCGTGAACTATTTCCTTTTTGATTGCTGTGTTAAAAGTTTTTTAAAATTTATTTTTGAACTAACAAAACTTACTATTTTTAAATCTTGTCGTCCTGCTGCAAAAAAAAGCGAAATGGTCCATGAGCAAGAAAAGATTGCAAATCAGTAAGGAATCTTCAGATATAAGAAAAAAAAAATTCTTTCGATTCTATAGCTGAAATGTAGTACATCCATACAAAGAGATTCGTTTTGCCATGAAATTCATTTTTTGAGGAACAAAAAGCGTTACGTAAATTTCGACTAACTTTAAGTTTTTGTTATATATATTAATTTTAAACTTTTTTTGTTTTATCATCCCAGTTTTATTTGATTTGAAGACATTTTTATCTGACAGAAAGGTCCAAAATATTGTTCAATATATCAATAGTGAGAATAAACTCATTTATCAGATGTACAACGGTAAACTGGGACTTCATGCCCACTTTCTATAAAACAGTAACTTGACCTTGTAATTTAAGTGCAATGCGAAAGTCTCTTCAACTTCTCTAAGGAAATTTTATTTCATTATCCTTTTGATAACGAAGGAAGGTTCTGCTCTTTACAATGTCTTTTACAATCCTTTTTCATTTTTCCGAACAGCACCTTTGTTTTCCACTTATACTGAAATACATGTTGAAATAAGATGTAAAACTTTCAGTAATTTAGGAAGCAAAAGCATATGATTAAATCATTTTAATGAATAATCATTAAGTTACACCTTCTGTGATAGCTTGAATGATTTGAAATCAATGTAGTTGTTGTATTAATTTATTAACTAATATAATTAATATGACCATTGATGAGACGAATTCTTATAAAACAAATTCTTAGTTTTGAAGCTTTTGAATTTGTAGGAATAATGTGATAACAGTGACTTATTATTATGTGTAATAATATAAGGTACAGTGTAAGTTATATCTGTGCAGAGAGCAACAGAATTGATTGTAAAAATTTTACTATTCTTTTACTCTTCTGAAAATATCTCTTGAAAATTTTTCCATTTTCATTTTCATTCATAGATCATTTGCTTACAATTTTCTTTTGTTTTGTCTCACGCTTATGCAGAAGCTAAGAATAAATAGTTTATGCAACTACATTTGCAGTAACTCATTTTAAGAGGTGAATATTGAAATGATTTAATGTGATTTTGTAAAAAACTTTTACTTCACATCATCTGTCTATTCATTCTGCTATTCTAATGTAAACTTTACAGTGCTTTTATTGGTCGTTGATAATATTTAATATTTGTTTTCAAAAATCTTTTCTAAACACTATTTATGATTATTTTAAATTTAATTCGCATGATTAAATTCTACTTTGTTGAGAATTAATGTCGTCTTGTTTCTCTCTTTATGTCTTTCTCTCCCAATATATTGTAGAGGACCAGAAAGTGCTGCTTTTTTGCTATTTATGGGAACTCGATGACCAGAGAACAGGTATATAGAATGACTCACTATAGTCTTCTATTCCTTTACACTATCGTCATTGTTCCAAATAACTTAGTAGCATCATGGCTTCTTCTTGGCTTTGCTGTTTCGATCACTGTATCTCAGCCTTAGTTCAAATTGTGCCAAATGTTTGCTAGAACTGTTTTGGAATGGACAAAATTTTTGAGTTAGTTCAATAGTGCCACCCCTCTGTACCATAAAGTTGAAATTTATCAGAATATTGCGGTACATTATTCCAGCGAAACAGTAGATATTCGCGTCAGTGAATCAAAAGAAAAATTATCGTCCGAAGAAATCGATGATTGATAATCAAAAATATTTTGGACTATCGAAAAAGAAATTGCCAATCTACGGTTTCCAATTGTCTGCTAATGCGGGAAAGAATATAATCATCGAGTAAACAAATAAAAAATCACCTTAACCTTCTAGTGTCACGAGTACTAATATCTGCAGTTTCCAAGTTATTGATTTCAAAAATCCTAACATTAAAAAAGTAACATCTAACAATGAAAATTAAGATACCATAAATAAGGTAGTCTATCCCTCTTACATAAGTTAAAGATTCTTCAGTTATTGCTGTAAACAGCAGTTGATAGTCATCTAGTATAAAATGTTCGAATTACAATTTCATTCGAAACAAGAGTCCAAAAGATACAAGTGTGCATAGTCTTTCTGCAATTTCTGGAATTTCAACTTCTTTTCACATCTGAAAGATTATCAGGCAGTTAAATTCCAGTTTGTTGCCTTTTTTGAGTTTTTTCTTAATAAATAAATCAAGAAATCTTTGCACACTAATTAAAATTCTTACCATACAAGACGAAAGTCTTTGAACAAATTGGAGTGAGACGGTAAGCATGATAAATGACTCGAATTTGATTTTTGTTCACTTCACTAGTACATGTACTGTAAAATTAGTTCATACTTAAGTGCACAGGACCTTTTTCCATGTCAACATTGTCCGATAGCTGACTTAGTCCATTTTATTAGGCTAACATGCCTGAGTTTTTTCTCAAAAAATTTATTTGTGAAATGATAATGTCAAAAGCATTCAGTTCAGTCTAAAAATGAATGGAATTTACATATTAGATGAATTTAACCAATTAATAAATAAATGAATTTAAAAATTTGACTCTGTAATTGTGTTAGAAAGTACAGATCATTCCAGATAGCTGGCCTAATGGACGAATCAGTCTCCGATCAGCCAACACTGAAACGTTTCTCACGATACAATCAGTCAATGCGTTCTCGACGATCACTTCACATGTGTGACTTGGAGCCTGGTTCTTCTCAGCAGCAGCAACCACATACATGTTCCAAAGTGTAAGTGTTATCCGTGAAATACTTAATCTACAGTAGACTAATTTGCTGGATTACTTTAGCAAAATCTATTATGCAAGAAAATAATATCTATTATACGATTTGATTTGGAAATAGAAGGAGTTTTTGCGATTATTAAAACTTCAAATTAAAGACTTCAAATTTTTCAAGGTTAAAATTATTAAATATTTGGAAAAATATCAGATTGGTGCAGAATTAATTGCGTTTTTTGCATTGTTAAATATCGGTTAGATTGAACGATATTTTTAAATGATCGTATCTAAGTTATACATCATTTCAATGCATATTTCTACTTGCTTTATGGCTCTTTTTTCTTTAGTCAATGATTTTATTGCTTGCTGTCTTTTCTATATTTATTTGAAATGAACGAATTATGTTAGGTAAAAATCGAATTTATCCGAAAGTTTCTTAAAGCAAAAAAAGCAATTTGCAGTATCCGTTTGATTGTAGGACAATTAAAATAAATTTTTATAGTAAGTCTTACAGTATTTGTATACATTTATGTATGTGTATGCACGTGTATTCGGCACAGCTTATAAATCTCTTACAATTAGCGGTTATTACACTAAAAGCTTAAGCACATTTGCCTAAGAACAAAATTTCCGTGATTTTTGAAAGATTGAAATTAATCTTTTTCACAAATGAAAATTAATTTTATTCTACTTATTAAATGCTCCGTCCGTTAAAATGAAATTATTGTAATTATTGCAGCATCAGTCGGTTGAAGACAGGATTCTTTAGTGGGAACTGGACATTACGTAGTAAAAAAGAGCAGAAAATGCGCCCATCTGTGCATGATATAGCTGTCATGAAGACTGGAAAGTCGTGAGTATTTCCTCTCAATATTTATTTGCCCCCATTTTATTGCTTTATTTATGTGTACTTGTACATTTTAGATTAAAATAAATCTAGTACTAAAGCCATATCAGTCATTTAGTACATCTGTGATTCCCTCTTTATAGCCTCTAAAGTTTAGCAGAAACAATTTATAAAATTAGAAATAACCAATTATGCGAAGTAAAAGTTGCACTTTTGAGATTTTGGTGTGTCGCCTTCAAGAAAAATAATCTAACAAAAATTGAAAATATTGGTCATTTGATACTAATGTCACTAATATCCCTGAAGTTTCTCTCCGTTTCCAAAACTTTCATTACTCGGATTAGAGTGTAGATTTAAACATTTGAAGATTCTGTTCAATGAAGAATGGAATTAAATCTATTAATAATGAGAAATTTAGATCATCGAATTTATTAGCAGCAGCAACAGAATTGCCATTGGTATCGGATAATGCAGCAGAATCGAACTTTTCACTACCACTTCAAGAGCAATTCCAATATCAAGAGTGCCATCATGTGAACAGTTTGGAAGCTTTGGATTATATTCGTAATGATCATTCCATCTCAATAAATGACCATCGCACATTGCCAGCATCTCCCGATCTCAGGAATTTCGCGTTTGTGTTTCGTAAACTTTTCTCCTAAGTTTGTAAAAGTGTTCAAGACTAATTATTTAGCGAAAGATAAACAGCAAGTGTTCGGAGATTTGATAAGCCCTTCTAGTTTTAAGAAATACTACACAGTGTCACACGATTTCAGCTTATGTAAACAAAATAATTTGGTAATTGATAGCATGAACTCGTTCGGGAACCATTCTGAGCCACAACATACTAAGTGGCGAAATGTTTGAGCACTTCCTTTAATACATCATATTTGTGATGCAAAGAAGTTTTTGCAGCAACTTTACTGATTTAATTAGGTAAAAGAAAGGAAGGAATGATGTCAGATAAATGAGCCTTCACGACAAACAATTTTCAGAAGTTTGCTAGTTGAAATATTTTTCATATATCATAAAAGCCTCAAAATTTGATCATTTTCCACATTTTTATTACTGATTTAATTCATCAGCTAATGGAAGGATGCAGCTTCTCTACAATTCTCGAGGAGTCTTTAATAATGCCAAAATATGCTTGCTATTTGTGATCATTTGTGCTAATTAGTATTCAAGACCAAAAAAACTGTCTGTTTCGAAAAAAAATCTCATTAATGATGGTTTCAAAGCTGCAAATGTTTGTGGAACGAAAAAGGTCGAATTATATAATAAGAAAAGTAAATGTGTTGACGAAGTATGACGAGGTCGTCTTAATTCTTCACTTCCATTTGTTTTTTTTATTGTCATTTCATCTGAGACTATCATTTGATGAAATTTTTGAGCCGTTATTCTTTTTTCCAAGTTCAAAATTCATTCTTTCGAATTATTTCATGCAATAATTGCACATCGCTGCTCCGTTCTCATTTCTTAATGATACTTTGCCTCATTTCATTCAAAAATATGACCCGTTTTTGTCTTTCATTGTTCAAAATAATGAAATTTATCACTATAACTTCCTCAAAAGATAATCAATCAAAAATTTTAGTTTAAGTGAATTATTCTTCCAGTAAAAAATACCTGAACACATATAGGAGCGATAAATATTGTCTTTTATTTATTTGCTAATAAAGTGAAAGTGATAATCCTTTTCATTAACATTTTCAAGAAGGCAATTGGAATCTGAAAATCTTAAATATTTTAGGAATTCTGAAAAATTTACGTAATTTTAATGTTGCGTTCGTTTTGTTGATTTCATATTAGAATGGAATTAGAAAATACCTGAAAAATCAACTTATTGGGTTTTGCATTTTGTTTTCAAGTATTATATTTAATTCTCTTTAAAAATTTCAGTATTGCTTCTTTTTTTTGAAGATAAAAATGAAGAAAGATTTTTAGTGCCAAATAGGAATAATATAATTAAATATCAGGATCAAATTTAGCTATTTTGAATTGCTATTTGGAAATTGAATTTTTGGTGCAAATAAACACTAAGTAACGAATTCATGCCATGCTTAGTTACTAGATATTCCTAATATATTTATTATTAAACAAATTTTTCTGATTCATTTTTAGGAATTATATGATATAGTAGGATTTTTCTTTCCTTTTATTTCTCTTCGAACTATATGATGTCATTAAGCTATCGGTTTTATTATGGCACCACATTTTACCGTGACTCATTAATAAATTTAATAGCTTTAAATATCGTATAATGATTACGATACATAACTTTTCATTATGTCTTTCATGTTTTTTGTAATAATTTATCAAACAGGCTCGGTTTTATTGGTTTCAATTTTCACTTTTTAAAATATCGTATAATGATTACGATACATAACTTCTCATTATGTGCTCATGTTTTTGTAGTAATTTATCAAACAGGCTCGATTTTATTGGTTTACTCGATTTACTTTTCCTATTAGAAAAAGTGACAGCGTAGAAACAATCCAGGAAGGCAATTTCAACTTCGCTAAATGAAATGTCTTCAATCAAATTTATATTATTTGCATCCTAAGCTTAAGCTAGCTATAGATATGTAAAATTGTTAAAAATTTAAGATTCTTAATTTGCAGATCAGACAAGTTTTATGCCGATTCGGAAAGAGAACCAATACGAACACTAACAGAAACAGTTCACACCATAAAAATCCCGCTGCAATTTACATCTGCTCCCGAAAATTTTGCTCTAACAAGAAATTTTTCCATAGGACAACTTGGACGTATCATTCCGATTGAACTGACAACTTCCAAAGGTCTGAACCAGTTTTTTTTTTTTTGAAATACTTATGCGCCTTGGAAAAATGTTTACAGAGTGCCGAAATGCTTAATCAATGCAATTAAGCATTTCGGTAATGCGACGTTTTCCTGAAATAGAATCTAAGCCAGGAGAACATTATTTCTAACTTTAATTCACAGATTTAATATTTTTGACCAGCTAAAAATTCCTACAGTTTAATGAATGATTTTGATGATTGTTTGGTACTTGCAACCATAATTTGTAGGAAATATATCTTAGATTGTCGTAGTCCTATATAAGATGCTAATTAAAATCAAAAAAAGCAATGTTAAAAATAAAGCGAAAAAGATTAAAAAGTTAAAAATAAAATGAAATCTTGACTAGCCCTATCAAGAAAAATCACGATTTAAGTATCATAAAAGTAGGTATTAGTAAAGAATAGAAAGAACTAAGGCGCAGCTAAAGAGTAATTTTATTGAATTGATAGTTTGATCCAATAAATTTGAATATTTCAATAAATTATTTGGAGAGATGAAGCTGAGAATATAAAATCAAGAAAGAAAGAAAGGAAAGTAGAATTTATGAAGGAATTCTATCATACTGTCATCGAAATTGTTATTGAATATCCTAAGATTAACGACAGATTTCAAAGGTTACGATAGCATCTTATCAGTGTTTAAAAACCTTTGGAGTGAAATCGAAGAAAGTGAAACTTTCAAGTTATTAAATTGTCAAGCGAAATCAGCTTTTGAAATAGGAAGTTAGAAATAAAAAAGGATGTTTTGAAGTGGTTCAATTTGAAATACTTTTAATACTAAAGTGAGAAAAATCGTATTCTAGATCCAAAGCAATGCTTTCGCGTTTTGTAATAATTGATGTCTTTAGAAAGATATGATTAATTGAACGAAAAGTTTCATTTTTAATGATAATAAAAAAAAAAAAAAACAATTGGCTCTTAAAATCTTTACTAGAAAAGAAATAAGAAATGATAAAGATGCAACCAAAAATAATGAAGTCGTAGAATTTTATTAATTCTTCATTCTATTTGTGAGCTTATTGCTGAATTGTGCTCAAATTAAATTAAGCGCATGTATTTGAAAGGGAGACAGAAAAAATACATGTCGCTTTTCCGAGTAGTGGGAGAAGGAAGTGTGACCCGAAATTAGTTTTGATTACATGTACCTACTGTACAATCAATACAATCTTGTGATCTGTAACGAAAAAGCTTGATTGTTTGAAAATCATTTTTTGAACTTGCACTTCAAAGAATTTATTTTCCCGTTTTCCTGAATTAAACTAAAATTTTAATGACTAATTTTCAGTTAACGTTAAACATACTTGAACTAACGTTATAGTAGTTTGTTAAAATTTAAAAAAAAAACATTGAAATTTCATCTTGAAATTTTTAATGGTACTTGATAACATGCTTAAATATTGCTGAAATAACTACTGAATATTTTTTGTGCTTTATCCAAGAGTGCAATGTTTTGTATGCAAGCATGCAGCAGGATTGGAATATTTTTTTAGTTTTTTTTCGATCATTTTATCTTTTTTTCCGCAATTAATCATTTTTATTTCCTTACCATTCATCCTTCTGTTTCACAGCTTTTGCTAAACATTTTCCAGTATTTTTTTTTTTGTGATAAACTAGTTTTTAGAAAAACGACAGAGACAGAAAACTTTACAAATGTGCAATAAATATAAACCACCTTTAATTGTCGCTATATTATATTTCTTTTCTTTCGTTATTTCTTAACAGTAATAGAAATAATTCAGTCCAAGTAAAAAATGACAATTTATTACAAATAGTCCAAAAGTTACAGAATTGATTTCATCTGATGATTGGATATTGTGAAATTGAAAATAAAATAATCACAGTTATTTACTCAAAAAAAAATAATGCTTCTAATTTTTTCAACTACATCTGTCATTGACCAGTTATTGTGCGATTATTTAGGTATCTTAACCTTTAGAAGTTAGAATTGCATTTTCATAGAACTAATACCTTTTAATATATTTGGACAAGTTATTTCAAATAATTCACCTATTTTTTCGATGAATGATGTAAATAAATGATGACGGTGCAATAATTTCCTTTGCTTATCTTTCTATTCCTTTTGAAATTGTTCACATCTATCAGATACGCTTTGTTAAACCTTTTAAAAGCTCTTTTGTAAATGGCATTTGCATGAAAAGCAGATTCTTCCATCTTAGGAATAGGAAAATGAACCGCAATCTCTAACAGTACTTCATGTGACATTCAATGCTGTAATTCGTTCAATGTTGCTCCAAATTGACCGCAATAATAAATATATTTGAAGTACCCAATGAAAAGCAAAGCCATCTCTTTTGAATGATTGGCTCCTTGCATGCCTGGATACATAAATGACTATATGGTTCATCAATACTTGGTGATGAACTATTATGAGAATACAACTTGTCACTTTTAAGACTGAAACAATCAGGAATTAAATTACTATCTTACTATTTATTATTATTATTTTTCATCATTTATGTTATTATTAAATATTACTCTGTTCATACATTATATGGACATATTTCATCTATTATGAGGATACTTTGTTTACGCTATTCTTATTTCTAATTCTTTCATATATCATTTGTCAAGAGAATTTTGGAAGAAAATTGGGTAGATGGAAACTAGTTGGGTAACGTGGATTTCACTTTGATCATTTCTACATTCAATAACAAAACATAAAAAATTTTATTGATGGTGAGCTTTTAGAGAGAAAATTAATTATAAACGATTGAATAGCTTTAGAATTTTTTGGAATTTGTTTGTTTTATGGAAATACAATCAAGCAAGTTTTATAATTATAGGATATTTTAATAGTTCATCTTTGGAGCATTTAGAGTATTTTTTGATGGAGAATTTCTACAATGATATTGATGCAATTTGCTGATTATCTTTACTTTGATAGTCCTATTCCGCTAGTAATTTACGTTGTACGTCAATCTTTTGTCAAAATTTGAGTTGTGTCGCCCTAATCCAATACCAATACTGATCAAAGTTTTATGATGTGATATGTTACGCAAGCATTAGAAAAATACTTTTAGTATGCATATCTTCAGCATTATTACTTTGTGATCAAACCTTTACAGAAATTGCGGGGGAATCGTTTTAAAAAAGTCCTATTTTCACATTGAAACGTTATCGGCCTCGCAGAAAAATGCAATTAAAAAAAATCCTTCCACTTGAATATTCGCCTTTTCTCATGAACTGTTACAATTTTAATCAATGAAATGGTATTGCAAGGAACCTATTCGCATCCTTTTACTATTATCATTACTCAATTTCTATCATCAAATAACCTGAAGGCCATCCTTCGTTTTTGATTAAAAAGGACATTTTCCAAACAAACGCACTCATTTTTTTTGTCCAGCTGCTTTGTTTACTATCATATAGGAACTAAAGTGGAACTACCTTAAGAGTTGTTAATTCTTAATTTCGATTTCATCTATTATTCACTTTTCCTCGATCACAATGAAGAGGATATCGATATCGCAGTAGCTTGCATCTTCTCTAAAGAACATTTCGAAAGTAATTCCAATGTCTGTTTTTTTCTGGAATAGTTTTTGTCCTATACCAAATTTAGTTTCTAATGGCGTCAGTAATATCTTCGTTATGAGAAAAAAATAAGTTTCATGTTCGTCCATTGGTATCTTTTCCGCTCTATTCTTATGATATATGTTAGGGGAAATATCTTACTTCTCGTTAAGATTACGATTTTTTTTACCATTTTGTTAACACTTGTCGATCGTATTGATTGATATGATATGTTGAAGTATGTTGTAGTTTTCTATCGCAGATCTGTTTCATATAAGTTATATTTTTAGTACATGATTAAATGTCCCATTTTGAATAAGATTAGCTGTAATCTATTCATATTAAGGAGTAAATTTTAATTTTTCAATTTTATTGAATTGAAAAAGAATGTTAAACAAGTATAGTGATCTTCGAGTTGGATTTTCGAATACATTCACTGTTTTAGTAAATGGATACAAGCTAACGAATAGTGTGATAAATTGTAATCACAATATGATAAAATGAAAATTGAATTCGGAAAACAAAACTAGTAATGCTTGTTAGGTATACTTTAGACTTATACTGTATTTCATACTTCTTATCAGCTTATTTTTTACATTATAACATATTTTATATAGCCATCGAAAATTGTTTTTCAGATCAAGTGACAAGCCATCATTTTCCGATCTATGAAATATCACAACGAAATCGTTTCGATAACTTTGTTGTTGATCAGAGGTTTCTTAATTCCTTAAATTATTCATTTAAGTTAAACTCCACTAGCTTGTTTAACAGAACCTTTCTTCAGCATCTTACGGTATTTTCAGCTGCTGGTCTCATCTTATTAGTTCTTCAATAATTTTGTCTTATAGAAAAATCAATCGTGATTGATCCGTAACCAGATTATCTGATTTTTTTTTCGAAATCCAAAACAAATTCTCAAATCAGAAGTTGTTGCGTTACTTTTTTCTCCTTTCCAAGTTGTAAAATGCGTAAATTTGAAATTGTATTCAATAAAAATTCGTTGGGCCTCTTTCAACCGGTGTGGTCTCCACAGTATATCAGATATGCTTTACTGAAAAACCTAATTATCGATAATTGATAATGGAGGAAGGGTTAACAATTATGTAAACTCTAATAATGATTAAAAATGATAGTGTAAAGTTGCTTGTGTTATGCTAACTTTTCCAGTTTTCGAAAATTGGACATGACAATGCATCTAAAGAAGAGTGAAAATTCTGATAATCTCGGATATAATGATTCTCAATTATCAACGGACAATAATAGTAATACTAGTAAATTAATTAAATTTGGTGAAATAATGGAAGCCAGTAAGGACTGTAAAGCAATTCTGGCAACAGCTCATCCATATTCTGTTCATAATGCTACGGATAATGATGCTGAAGATGACAATGATAGTTGGGTACATCCAGGTGGTAAGTTACTGTCTTTTGATTCCTTTGCTGCTAAAAAATATATCAGCTTGCTTACTTCACGGAGTAATTAATTGTCAGTGAGTTCTAGTGATATATTGATATGAATACAACTGGTTTGACCAATATTACAATGTGTTAGTGAAAGATAATGAAGAATTTTTCTACATGCTCTTTTTGCTCTCTTTCTGTTGAGCAGAGGACGATAAAAAAATTCGATAAACGGTGATATTTTAGAGGCCTTTATATGTTGAATATAGATGTTGTTTGGGATTAAGTCTGACTTCTTTTTAGTAAAAATTTTCTGAAAAATTAAGAAGTGAATTTTTCTGTTGTATTTCCTGCTAAACTTTTTTTTTAAGATTAGTTTCACCCTTACAAAACATTGTTGGCTGTAGAACTGCAGTACAAATGATATATCATGACTGCTGGATGGCTTCTGTTTCAAAAAAAAGCATTTCATTTAATTATTTTCTTATTTCCTTTTGTTAACAGTATCGTAAATTTCTATTATCATTTATGTTTATTTATGAAATCCAATCAAACGATCCTATCGTAAATTTTTATATTTACATATTTTATTAAAAATAACTTTTGATATTTGTTCTTTTTGATTTTATTTTACAATATCTTTTTTTTTATCAAAATTATATTAAGCGATTTTAATTTCCTTCTATTACAGTGCAGTTTTGATTTACAACTATGTAGTTTCAGCCAGAAAATCAGTCTTCTTGAGAATTTCAATAAAAAAAGCCAAGACTAGCAATTTAATATTTGGATAGTGATGGATTTGATTTTAATTATGAATTTTTTTTGGACAAGCATATGAACAGTATTGCAACTGATCACTGCAGTTTCACTTTTTATCTTAGAAGCAGTCAGTTGGCAGTATCGTACAGATGAATAGTTTAAAACGAAGAGATAGTTAAAGTTTGTAGATAAAAAGATGAAGGCAGAAAGTAATTAATAATTTTTTCGTCGAGAATGGATTTTGAATTTTCTGGAAAATCATTGTTTTCGAATCACTTACTAGTCTCACTTTCTATTCATCAGATACACCAGTGTATTACAAATTTAGTAACATAAAATAGCCAGTCAATTATTCTTTTGTGAGATGTGAGCCATAAATTACTACTAATTTCTAAATGAAATTCTAGTTTTGTTTGGATCTAATGTATGTCAATATATGTCATCTCCTCATTTATTTCTTTATTTATTCACTCACTCCTTCTCATTGTTCAAATTTTAAGATTTCAACACAAGAATACAGAGTTTTAAATGCTTTAAACACTTTAGAAGATAATTTTTCTTTCTGCCTAAACAATCATTAAGTCATGACTATTTAGTTCTACAAATTGTGTTATTTTAGATGAATATGATGACGCTACCGGTATGATGCGACGTTTCGGTGGTATTAAGTCGGATAGTACAATTCAAAGGCAATCGTATCGTCCCCTTGCTGAGGTAATTATCATTTTCATTTTTTATTTTTTTCTTGATAACAACACTTTTTTTTGTTCCTAACGTTTTTCTGTTGTTTTGCAATTTTTAAGAAATTTGCTCAAAAATATTCGAAATATTTTTTGTATTTGTATCAATTCTGGTAAAAGTCGTGACAAGCAAGCTCGCATGACAAAAAATTTGTTGGCTGCTCTTTAGTGTCAAATAAAGCCAATGTTAATATTACTAACTTTAAAATTCAGCTTTTTCCAAATAATGGTCACACTCGCAATAGCAACAAAGGTAGTGACTTACGGTCAGCAGCTTCATCTTCTTTACTCACAAATCACATTTCGAAAATTTCGTCCTCCACAGATGAACGATCTTCAGCAATGCCTCCTTCACTCAGTGAGAGTTACTTTTATGACTTTTTTTCTCGAAATTTTGCCAACTTTGTTTTTTCACTTATCAGAAGTAGCCGCAAATCATGATTTCACAAAATTCTGCCATTTTTCGGTTTTTCAGCTCGAAAAATTTATTGCACATAGTCATAAATGTTTGTTGGCTAAAGATTGATCACTTTTAAATTGAATAGGGAAATTTTTCTTCAACCGAATAGCAACGACTAAGAAAAGGAGAAGAGATAGTAAGAATGAGAGGAAAAGAATTTTGAAACGTCCAATTGTTTCGGAAGGAAAAATTTTCCAATTGAACATCCATGACAGTCATTTTTCATTTCAAATCACTAAAAATTAGTGAGCAAAAGACTAGGTGAACTTTTGTTCACACTTTATCAAGTTAAAAGGAAAGGAAAAAACTTGAAATATTTCCATCTTGTTCCAAATGGAAAAGAGTATCTTTTATTCATAAATTATTCATTATCACTGTCCTCATTTACAGCACATTTAATAATTGACGCCAATTCAATATATCGTATCGGCACATCAAAATCAAATCCGACATACAATAACGATAATCAACAGAAGTATTTTTTATGAACTATTTCAAATTCAGTGCTATTCACTTAAATAAGCTTAGGATTTTAGCTTGAATTCAAGTTTTTTCATCATCAATAATGATATCTAATATTATATATGGCAGAATTAAGCAATCAATAATGTCATGTTATGATATCAGAGGAAAAAAAAAGCAATATCAGTACAAGTTTATTCCAATCTATAAATATTTTTAAGATCAACATGGCGAAAAAGCTGTCCTGATTTGAGAATATCAGGCAATGGAGATATGTCACCGAGAAATTTAGAAGCTTTTCGAGCACAAAATCGTAATCGTCGAGCTCATGAAAAAAAGCAAGCGGCATTATGGAAGAAGAAGCCTATATCTGTATAATTTTGAAAAAATCTTAAATTATTTTTAATTATATTTCATGCAAATAAGGTGATTCTAAGGATAAAGAGAGCATCAGTTTCCTTTCCTATAATTGTTAAATGATATACTCCAGAAGTCATTGCATCACAGGCGATGTTGCCAGATATTGTGCTGAAAAAGATATCATGATGGACAAACATGAAGATAGAGAATAGACAATGTTTATAGAATCTGTTAAGTCCATTTTTTTTAGAAATTAAACTTAATTAAACAATTAATATATGCATTCATACATGAATAACTCCAATAAATATATTCGATAGGAATGGAGCTTAGACGACGTTCTGTTGTGGTTGCAACATTGTAAATTGGATGATGTGGCTTCAATAATGATCGGTTATGATATCAGTGGAGCAGATGTGGAACAATGGGATAACAATACTCTTGGTATGCAAGGTCATAAACCTTTATCATCTCGTCAATTCTTGGGAAGTCATCTCGATTCGTTTTTACATTTTTTTTTTGATAACATTTATTTAGTGGTATGATAAAAAAATAGATCAAATATATTTTTGAATAATTCGTGTAGATTATTTCATGATTCGAAGATGACTTACCCTTTCACATTGATCACTGCAAGTATTATGAGAGATATGCTACCGGGAAGATTGCCTTGTCCAAGCTTACAACTATTACTTATTTATTATAGAACAGCTTGGTGTGTCAGCGGAACAGACACGAATTAAAATACTACATGAGTTACGGGCACTGAAAATACGACAAACAAATCCATTAGTTGAAGTAAACGAAACAGGTACCAGACCTAAGGTACTTTTCATTTTCATGTAAACATGATATTCCCTTCTAATCTATCTAGAAAGCTACACTGTTGTCTTAAGTTTTACCAAATTTGCAATATCATCATTTAACTGCTTGATTGAGATCAACTCTGTTTACAGAAAGGTAAACCTGTGGTACCGCTATTCAAACTGGTGCGATCAACCAGTTACGACAAAGTGGTTGCACTCGAGACACCACTAACAACTCGGGACATTACTGTAGCTGAAGGAAGGTTTGGTTGTTTGCAAGTCACGAAGGTCAACGGTGCTAACATTCCGCTAAAGGAGCAAGACTGGTGCGCTACAATATTTTTTTCTCGCAAACTTATTTTTCCATTTTCATACATTACCAACAGCTAATTAGAAGCAAAATTTTCAGCTTTCTAGAAATTAATGAAATGCCAGGGCAAGCGTTTCGTTCACCACTCATGTTCACGAAATTAGTTACTGAAGCAGCTGGTGAACCAATTAGGTTGGTTGTTCTGAGACCGCGCTTGCTATCCGCCGGTGATTCAAATGGTAATTATGATTACGATGATGATACTTCCGGTCGTGGTACATTTCTTGAAAAAACGCTTCAGGCTCTTGACCAGGTTGATCTTCTTTAATGCAAATTTGAATATGAGAAATTCAGATCATCAGTAGAAACACAATAAAATCAATCCATGAGACTTAAATGTTCAATCGAGTTAAACGAGCAAGATTTTAAAGTTAAGAAGTTCTTTCTTGAAAACTTGAAATTACAAATGAATCATTTTTGGAATAAATGCGATTTTTTTAAGTTAGTTAGTAGAAGTGCTTTATTTTCACAATTTTTCAGGATTCATCAGCGAGCAGTGGAGTGCCATCAAGTGATTTATCTTCAGAGGTGGCACCACTTAACGATGATAATAAATCCCAAGTTCTAAGGTTATAATTCATCAATTATAGATATTATATGCATATGTCCGTAATTCAATCATTTTTATTTAATTTATTTTCAGTGTTATAATTAATAGTGAAAACCAAATCATTAAAGTTTATTGAAATGCATTTTAACCTTGTTAAATTTCATTCAAATAAAAATACGAGCATCCAATTCAAATTCAGAAAATATGTTTTAAAAATGTAAATGTTTTAGTCCAAGTATTTGCAGTTAAATATTGCAATATCATAATTACATCTAAAAAATGCACTTAAATGTTCAAATTTCGGTGAACGAAGAGATTTTGGGATTTTTTGGATGCGATTATCTGTCTTTTCTGTAAATTAAAAAATTTGATTCCTTTATAAATATGCAGAAGTTAACTGCAATTTTCCGAAAAAGAATTTGATTCATTTATAGATGCACTGAAGCTAACTATTAACTATAAATAACTTTTTATTTTATTGTTGTATGTGTGGAAAGGTCTTCATGTTAATTTCCTTTTATTAAATATTTTTCACCAATTTTTGCTTGTTCACAAGTCATTTTAACTAGTTTGTAATTGTAATTGTTTGTAATTATGATGGTCAAGAGTGCACTCAAGTAAAGTTAAGAATTCAAATAAGATATGCTTTATCTTGCTAAACTCCCATCAAAGATAGTGACAGAGAAAAACTAGTTCAAATAAAGGATTTGATTTTTTTAAATTAATATAAGTACGGAAGAAAATCTTTGATAAAAACTGGAAAATAAGATTGTGCCGCTGAATAGCAATCAGTAATTTTAAGATACCTTGAGCTTTAAATTAGGCATGCTGTACACGCTTGTGAATACCAAATTTTTAATTTTTCTGATTTCTCAAATGATGTCAAAAAAATATCAGAGTATTTCTTCAGCCACACATGTATTAAATATTACCTATAAAGAAGTGTTGAAAAATTATCAAGGAGTGGAACAAATGGAATAATCTCGTCGTATGTTAAAATAACTTCTGATTGTTCAAGACATGAAAATGTGTTCTAAATTTTGGATGAAAATTTCAAGAATATTGTTTTCAGGAACTTTCGAATTTGTCGTAGGTTGTAAATTCAGCATCGTTGGTAAAAGTTTTAAAGTAGTTTAATGTAAAGATCCAGTAAAGTTTTCTATAATGGTCTCTTCAATTTTATCCTTTTCTATCCTATAATCAATCAAAAAATACATGGACATAAAGATATTGCGGTCCGTTCAAAGTTTATGTAAATTTGACCTGAAAAAAACTTTCAGAAAATGCAAAGCAATATAAGACTAGTCAATACATTGCACTGCTTTGACAATAGCAATGGATCAGATTATTTCAATCCTATCATTAAGTAAGCAATTAAAACGTAAACCCATAAAGCTGATTTTTAAAAATCATAATAGAAACTAACGGAAGGACGATTTGATGGAAGCAAACTAGAAATTTTTCTGTAAATTTCTTTAATCGAAATCTTTAATTGTTCTTCGTAGCTTTACTTATATATAATTATTTCTGCTGCTGAACTCTTTTCTTGTCTAATGCAATTCCTTCTGCTTAAGTACTAAAATTTGCTTTTAATTGTTGTGAAATAAAGAAAGTAAAAAGAAGAATTGTTCAAAGAAAGTGATTGTAAAATTGAAGTAAAATGAGATTTCTGCAAGAAATATGAAAAAGATCATTAGTTTTTGAATATCTACCCTATGAATGTGCAGTAGCGAAAACGGTAAATGGTTACGTCCTTAGGTTACATATATAGGCTATATAACTGACACGAATCATCTCTAAACTGTCATCCTAAATCGAAGTTAATTCGTTAATGACGAATATTATTGATGGGTAATGAAATGGAATGAAAGAAGTTAAAATTTTTAATCTATGCGGAGCTTATGTCTTTAAAAAAATCTTTTTGATATGAACTTTGTGAATGAACTCCAGGAATTAAAAAAGACGTCTTTATTTGACTTCTGTGCTGGTTTGGCCCAAAAAAATTTCCGACAGATGATAAATGAACATATAATAAACAAGAATAAACAACCTGAAATTTGACTTGCATTCTCAAAGTTTATTTTATGCTGTATTAAAGCATGAAAACAGAGGCATTCAATGAAAAATACGGGAATTAAAAATTTCCTTTATTCTGCAATAGAATGAAATTCCCAGCTGCGAAAAAATTTTGAATAAAGTGACCTATCGTTTACAAGGAAAAAGCCCAGAAATTCAATGATTCCGTTGAATTATTGTGAAGCTATTATTATTTGTCTTAACTCAGTGATGTTTAATAAGTGATGAAGAAGTGAGAAAATCTAACTTTTGCATCAGTGATAACAATCAAAAACTTAATGTCTTTTTAAATGGAAAAAGAAAAAAAAATCAAAGAAAAACTTAAAATAAACTTACTTTTCCTATGTTTACAATCGCTGCCTTTAATGAATTTTTTCATGATCATTGCGAATAATTTTTCAATTATTCCTTTACTACCTCATGCCTATCCAAAGTTTACGACTGATTTTTTACAGTCCTTACTTATTTCTATCTTTGAACTCCGACGATATTTTAGATAGAATGAATTAGTTCTACAATCTCTTCCTGATAGTGCAATAATAGCTGAATTAGTAAAAATTACATATCAAACAATCAAAATTTTATTTTTACGGAATAAAGTATTACAAATGAATCAACTCATCTTATTTAAATAAAGAATTGAAAAATACCACTTTAATTAAGTAAAAAATTCAAAATTTAAAAAAAAATTTTAAGAAAGAAAAATGGTTTGTAAAAAATCAAAGAACAGTTGCTAGGGAAAGCTAAATCAGTTTGTTTTAAAATAAAAGTGTGAATTTTTAAAAGAGTTTTAAAAGTATCTGAATGATTGCCGGAAACAAGACCAATTAGCGCGCTATGATATGCAAATTTCTTGGAACATTTCTACGGTTTTCTGCAAGAATCTACTAGTTAGAATGTTAATAAATTTAGTAGTAAGAAAGGATAAACATATCTGCTAATATGATTCAAGCAAGACTGAGTCAAGTAAGACTCAGATCAAGCAAGACTTTTTCCGGGGTCAAGCAAGAGTTTTTCCAGTCAAGCAAGACTTTTTCCGGGTCAAGCAAGAGTTTTTTCAGTTAAGCAAGACTTTTTCCGGGGTCAAGCAAGCAAGACTTTTTCCGGGGTCAAGCAAGAGTTTTTCCAGTTAAGCAAAACTTTTTCTGAAATTGCTTCGTTACTGCTGCTGCTATTACATTGTCTTCTAAGATGTTTCGAACGAGCGAGTAAACTGTAAGTTTTACTCTCATTTACATGATGGAAATTTCCACATTAACATTGACGATTTCATTCTAATGTATTAAAGTAATTCAAAAGAAAATTCATTGATCGATGTGATATGCATTGAAAAAGTAATCAAAGTTCACAGGCATTTCTACTATTTAAAAAATTCAGAAACAATGCAATGATAGAGTGATAGATCTTTTCATTTGTTAAAAATTGTTAAAATTTATCTTTAAATGATTGGAAATGATAAATTAATTGGGCAAAATGATAAATTAATTGGGCAAAATGATAAATTAATTGAACAGAATTCCCTTTCATTCGTTATTTTCTGTAATAAATGACAATAAATTCAACTATTTCTACACCTATTCATTACAGTAATCGAGGGACATATTCATAGATAGGTTGAATCACCGAGTTCGAGAACAGAGGCGAGAAAATATGCCTGAAAATATGGTAAGGTATTTTGATATCAACTGATTTTTTATATAAATTTTAACGAAAGTATTTAAATTTTGCTCTTATTCAAATCAAAAATTTTACACCAACCTCTAGATGTTCATTTTAATACATTAATCTTACTCAGGTTATTTGAACTTCATTGTTTCTTTATAGTAGATTCAAATAAAATTGTTTAAAATTTTAATTAATTAGAACAACTTTATCTGGGAATTCTGGGAATGTTTTACTGATTGATCTAGTTTTAAAATGATGCTATTTGTAGATGGCATCAGATACAGTAGCAACGAGAAACAATGCGATTGCTTCACAGAACGATGATGCTACTGTTGATTTCGAAGAAACTCATCTTTTTGCGGAACGTACCCGGAACAGCAATAATCTGAATCCGGAACAAGCATTTGCTCATATGGTTAAAGCAATGTTGGGTACTGGGCTACTTTCATTACCTCTTGCTTTTAAACATGCCGGTTTATGGGTGAGTTACTGTATTCATTCTTTTTTTTTCTTGTTTTTTCATTTTACATTTTCAATCCTTTAATCATTCTTCACAACTATTTTATTTGTTGATAGAGAAAGAAAGAATCTTATGATATTTATCATAAAACTTTTTTTTTAATGATATTTTAATGATAATTTTATGATAATTTTTATGATGATAAAAATTTTATGATAATATTTCACATTAGCATACTTAGTTGTTAATTATCTTCGTTTGATCTATTCATTGTTTTCAACTACATTTAATTGTATCATTTAAGTTGGGTTTAGTGCTAATGGTGTTACTATGTAGCATATCGCTATACTGCATGAGGCTTGTAGTTTATGCTGCACATTACATGTGCCAAAGGTTAGTTTTATTTCTTTTATTTTCAAGCTATCATAAAAAGCTTAGTAAATTAAATTTTTCAAATCAGTTTATTGAGATATATTAAGGATATGTAGAAATTACGATATTTGATTAAATGAAAATAATTACAATGTTTAATGAAAGAACAATAAAAGGACAATAATTTGTGATTTTATTTAATTCAATCAAAGATTAAGATAAAAAGGAAATGTATAAATTTTATATTAATTTTTATCTCACAGAAATGGCAGAGATGTTATTGATTATGCTAACGTTATGCGCAGTGCCGTAGAAAGCGGACCAACCTGGATAAGTATCCATGGGTATTTCTTCAAGTAAATATAAATTTCAATTTATTACTCATCACTAAGTAATAAAATATGTAATTTTAATTTCATCATTTCAAATAATACATTAAGTTTGGATTTTTACATTTAAAGTTCATAATTTTTTTTACAGACAGTGGTTGAATATTAATATGTTTTGTGCGCAACTTGGATTCTGCTGTGTATATTTTGTGTTTATGGCTGATAACATCCAAAGCGTATGTTTTCTTTTTTCATAAACTTATTTTAAAGGATGTTTTAGTTACATGTACCATATTCATCTTTTTCTTTTTAAAATATTTCTTTAAGTTTTGCGATATGAACACGATGATTCATCTACCCAGATCAGTATGGATGATATTGCTTCTTATTCCTATCCTATCAATCTGTTCGATTCGTCATTTAAATAAGCTTGCTCCATTCGCCTTTTTTGCTAACTGTTTATATTTCTGTAAGTTTTTCATTCAGTATTTTGGATCACTTCAAAGCTCATTTTTTGATTTGAAATTACCTAGTAGTTTTTGATATACTGTTAAATTAGAAACCATTGCTAAAAAATATTTTGTTTTACAGTTGCGGTATTTATCTTATTTTATTTCTTCTTCACTCATTTGAAACCGTCTTCTGAGCTCCCAGCTATTGGGAAGATTGAAAACATTCCTCTATATTTTGGAACAGTTTTGTTCGCTTTTGAGGGAATCGCAGTGGTATGATTCAGAACTTTAGCATATAATGTTTGCATTATTTTGATGCTCAACGATCCTTATTAATTTCACATATATAGATTAATAGGATAAGATAATATGTTAAAGTTTTTCGTAGGCCGATCAATTTTCGGTCTGTAGTTGTTATGTTATTTCCAAAAACCATAAATTTTCTGTACGGAAGCAGATTTTACGTTAAATTTTTACATTGTAAATACTCAGTTCTAATGATCCGAAAAGAAAGAAAATACCTTCAACATAAAGAGATCAATATTTTGATAAGTTAAATTGCGTAAGTGTTGCAATATTAATAGGTTTTACCGGTGGAAAATCGTATGAGTCAACCACAACTTTTTATTAAATGGAATGGAGTTTTGAATTGTTCATGCTTGGTTGTAATGACTATATTTGCAATAATGGGGTTTTACGGTTATCTTGCTGTTGGGGATGAAGTTAGCGATACGATTACTCTGAATGTACCTCACGAACCGTTAGTTATTCTTCAAATTTTTTAAATCATCTGAAACTAGCTGTAATGTGATTAAAAGATATCCGAATTTCCAGTGTTATTCACTGTGTTGTTTGTTCGAGAATTCTTATAGATTTCATTTTCGTTTTCAGAATTTACCAAAGTATTAAACTTATTTTTTCGATATGTGTAATGGTATCATATCCTTTACAATTTTTCATCCCAATGGAACGAGTGGAAAAGTGGATAAATAGAAAAATTCCAGTTGAGAATCAAATAGCGTACAATTACTTTGCGCGATATGGAATTGTTTTGTTGACATGTCAGCTGATTCTTTGTTCTCTCATACCAAAAATTCTGAGTGTTTACAGTCTTCATCACATGAATTTCTTATGAAAAATTTCGAACTCCAAATTGCATGAGCAATTCTAATTCAAAGTAAAAATAAGTTTTTTCAGTAGATTTTGTCATAGACTGCTAACTTGTTTCTGTTTTTAGGTGTAGTTGCAGAACTCATTCCACATCTTGCCTTATTTATCTCATTTATTGGAGCATTGTCAGGATGTTCAATGGCTCTGCTCTTTCCACCTTTCATCGATCTCCTTGTAATCTTTTAAAATTGTTCAAAACTTGATTGAAAATTAGACTCGGAGAAATTGTCCATGTGACATAAAGCTTGTAGTCAAAAATAATTTGGCGAAGTCACAAAATTATATTATATTTAGTAAATTTAAACTTCTGTTATAGTAAAAACCAATTTTTCAGGTATCTTATTCTCGAGGTAAACTTGTGCTGAAGATTTGGATAATCGATTTGATCTTAATACTCTTTTCCCTGGTTGGTATGGTGACGGGAACATATACTGCATTGATTGAAATTTTCAAAAAGTTTGGACAATCAGTATAAAGTCTCCGAACAACTGAATCTTCCATTAATCTGTTAGAAAACGGGGTTCCGAATCGCATTTAACTGTAAAAATTTTTTGATTACAATTTTGAAGCCCGGCCAATGATTTTTTTTTTAGATTTTTTTTTTTAGTATGATTTTTTAACTGTGTGTGCTGCCATAGATGTGATAAAATGTTCATATTGCTTTTTTTTATAATCAATTTGCATTTATGTTGGATCCAGTAGCTATTAATCGATGTTAATGTTTTGTTATTCTGTGGTATTTATCAAGTTTCATTTAAATGAATAAATTGTTGAATCATCAAATTCATATTTGAATGATTCATATATTACATTGATTTAGCAGTTATCTTCCTCACATATGATTCAATGCATTCTTTTGGGAGAGCTATACTTAAGCATGGTGTTATTGCTATTTGAAGGTAATGGTAATTTAATGAGGCTAAGCAAATCTCCATTATATGGTGGTGAGCCTACTTTCCTCATAATAATGTTAATTCATTCATTTCTGATCAGTATCCAACGAGCTATTTATTGGGAGCTGCTTCCAGACTTGCACTGCATATTGCATACATTCCATCCAAAAATTCAATGGAATTCGAAAAAAGGGTTTTTGAATTGTCAGAATTATTGAAAACTGTGTATTAATTGTAATGGAAGAAATAATTAGGAGCTTCTTCTGTAGTTACTGATCAATATAGTTATTGCGGTGTGTTAGGTCGCGGTCATTCTGAAGGATGATTTTAAGAAAAATTCGAAAATAAAGTGAACAATGTGATAATTCGGGAGGATGAGGTAAGATAAGATAGTCTTAAATGAAGTAGGCATGTATATTAAAAAATCATAATTTGAAATTTGTCCTCTTTAATTCATCAAATTCATTTCAACTCAATAATTTGAAAACCCGTTCAAGTTTAAACTTTAACAGCCTGAATTTTATCAGGTGTGAGTCATTCTTTCTTTTCCAAGAAAATTTAATTAAATCTGTAGATCGAACTAGTTGTACCTTTGCACATATATTTGAGGAAGTATAAAATCAAATTGGCCAATCTTTGAAATCGCTGTTGTTCAGTGATCGTTTCACTCTTTTTTTGTTCTAGGGAAGAATGTGTTATAAGTCAAAGGTTACTCTAAAATGTATGGTATATTGTTGCAGAAAATTTCCCTGAAATATAATTTTTACTGCTAATCGAAAAATTCTTCACAGAGATAACAGCTGTTCGGCAACATCCAAAAGTTTCAGTAGATTAGATTGATGGATACAATTGTTAAAAGGATGATGCAGTCTAGCTTCCTCCCCTTTATCAATTATCTTCTAGTCTGAAAGCTTGATATAAAGTGTGCAGATTGTGATTGATAAAGGCACTCATCAGAAGAATTAGCTCATATCCAGTTTGTTTCAATTACTTTATCAACACTACATCGTCATTGTTCCTTCCTCCCTCTTCCCCTTATAAGCATATCTATCCCATTATACCATCATTAAATTAATAATAAAATCAGTTAATTGCAATTTTGCTTTAATGTTGATGCATTATCCACAAGAACTGGCGAATTTCGAAAAAAATTATTTTTTCAATTTTGAACTAATTTTTTGCTTCCCAATTGAAGTTCATGAAGGCATGAAATGTTGATAGCATTAGATGACATCGGCAATATATAGTAAGACATTTGCCGCTATCTCATTTTCACCCATCGGTGCAAAATTCTGCTTTATCGATAAAATAAGATTAAAGTTTAACCTTTCACCTTGTTTTTAAATGGTACTTTGATCAGTTTTGATCTGAAATAAAAGTATACCTTAGCGTAAAATGTTGTTTGAAAATAATCTAAAAGATATTGATTATTCCCTCCAGTATATCTTTGTTTGATATCTTGGTTATAGACCAAGTAATTTGTCATTGCATTTCATTGCTATTGGAGAAGCTATACTAATTCCTAGGCTCTCTTAAGTCTGATAAGGTTGTCTCAAAAATTTAAGACTGAAGCATGTTTTAATAAAATGCTTATATGGGCGGAAATTTCAATATGTCATCAGTTTAACCAGTGGAATTGTTTTTGATTGAATCAAACTATTGCACGGGAATCACGTCATAATAACTATTGCACAGAAAATCACGTCATATTAATGATTAGCGAGTTGATGCAGCTAATAAATTCATCGTTTCCATCGTCCCTTCATTTTTCATGGGAAACGGTTTCTAGCAAAAGTACCGAATGCCAGTGTTTCATATCGTAAATCCAGCGAAAATAGTTAAATGCTGTTTTACGGGACAATCTGATACTTGCGGTACCACGAAGCAAATTCCATATAAGCTATTTATGGCACTATCCATTGCGTTATGATGAGTAGAATCTTGCTTTCAGAAGCATTTTTTTCTACATATTTTTGAAAAATGTATTGTGTGAGTAAAAATTTGTGACATGTGGCATTTCTGACATCACCTAATAGTCTTCCAAATTTGTTAAATCAATTCACAATGACCAATTAATGTAGCTATGATTAAATGCTACCATTTTCTTTAATGTTTTCCTACTACGCTCACATGAATCGAGCTTCCCACCTTTTGTAAGCTATGGTATTTGTCACAGCACTTGAAGTCATCATCTTGGTAAAATCTCAAGGGCACATAGAGAAAAGTATTGAAATTTTTGCTGTTGAAAGAGTCCTTATAAATATAACTCTTTAAATCCGAAACAGTTTTGTCTTAATTTGCATAAGGTTAAGACGCTAAAATAGTTAAAGTATCCCAAAACATTAAATTTGT
Organism: Mansonella ozzardi; assembly: GCA_029876185.1. Taxonomy (NCBI): domain Eukaryota; kingdom Metazoa; phylum Nematoda; class Chromadorea; order Rhabditida; family Onchocercidae; genus Mansonella; species Mansonella ozzardi. The sequence continues at coordinate 33,739 of JARVGP010000132.1, forward strand.
ATTTGTATCTATTTTACTAAATTTTGAATTTATATCTGTACTATTTGATGTAATTCTTAATAAACGAGAAAAAAAGAATATGAACTAATTCTTTTTATGTCCTATTTATATCATATCTGTCTCTCTTTTATAAGGACGAATTTAATTTGTGTAAATTAATACTTTTCTACGGATCTTATAACTCCGAATTTGTCATGTGAAACTGCAGATGATCAAGAATTTTTGGTCGACAATTAAAATGTATCGTCAACTGATTTTGCTGGCACTAATTGGCGCCACTATGGCAAATGTTATTCCTTTCTCTATAACTATTCCGGAAGAGTATAAAGGTATGTGAGGTACAGAGTATAAACGGAAGAGTGTAAAATATGTATCCGTACGATTATAAAGTGTAATAAAACTTGCTCATTATCTTTTTATACTTTGCATTCTTCTATTTATAAACTTTTTCAAAACGTCTTTTTATAAGTGTCATAAAGATTTGCAAATTCAATTCAATTAGATGTGATTAATCTATAAAGTAATTATCCAGAAATTTAATTTCTCTTTTCTCTTTCATAACTTTAATATGTAACTGGTCTTTAAATTTGCATTTTAAAATTTTAAATATTAAATCTTAAAGCCTCGTAATGAATTATTTCAAAATAAGAGTTGAATTAATTTAATCATATGAATTTTGTAATATTTGAAGAATTTATACCGGAAGAAGTGAGAAATTTCTACAAAAATCTAACAGCAGAAGATAAAGCAATTCTTCGTGACTTAGCAAGTAAGCATGCAACATTCGCAAATGAAGATGCTGCATTGGAAGCGCTCAAAGATAAATCCGATAAACTCTACAGAAATGCGGTTGAACTACGAAATTTTGTGAAAGCGAAAATTGACAGCTTAAAGCCAGACGCTAAAACATTTGTCGATGAGGTTACTCATACATTTTTTCGCCAGACATTTCCAAACCTTCTTTACATCATTCATTTCGTCATAGCCTTAGCAACTTTAATTAGTCAAACAAAATTAATGCAATGAGCTCGATTTATCTTTCCATTTCTTCATTATTGTTAGATTTTGCCCAGTTTATTTTATATAACTTTTGTTTCCATCATTCTTTCTGAATTATATTTAGAATTATTATTTTATGATTTCGAATCAGAATGGAATATATCTGTTAAAAATGGAACATCAATGTAATCAAAATTTTAGGTAATTGCCAAGATACGATCACTGCGATCGGAAGAGGGGCAAAAGATTGATACGGAAAAAATTAAGCAGGCAGCAAGAGATATTATAGCTAACTATCAAGCGCTCCCTGAAGAAATTAAGGAGGAACTGAAAGTGACATTCCCTCCTATCGCCAAAATCATTAGCAGTGAGCTTTTTTTATAAAATAATTTATGATAATGCATCGAGCACTGTGTAATATGCCAGTATGAGATCTTCTATAACTTATTTTTCATGCTGAACGAATATTTAAAAACTTATTTTCCATGGGCATATTTCCAAGTTTTGAGGTATATATGTGGTTTTATCGTAACATCCCATTTAAATTTTTTTTTTTTTTTTAATACCTCAAGAATAATATTTCAGGTGAGAAACTCAAAAGGATCGCAAATACTTTTCTGCAGAAGAATTAGAGAAGTTTGGCCACTAATGCGTCCGCTTCTGTTGAAAAACAATTTTGGAATAAAACAAAAATATTGTTAGAAATTAATTAAATTGTTGGACTTATTTTTACTCTGATCAATATTGTTCACATAAACTACTTGTCTACTCCAAATGTTAACTTTTACATTACCTGATGAAAAAGAACAGGAGAGCTGTGCAAGCAAAATATAAAGAAACAATCAGAACTGAAGAAAACGTATATAATAAAATATACGTTCAGAACCTAGTCTTCATCGTTAAATAAAATAAGATCTACATAGAGAAAACATTTATGAATAAATAGTCTGATCTAAATACATTTAAAATGGAGCTGGGTTTTAAAGTAATTTTCAAATAGTTCGATTTCGTAACCAGGAAGTTTTTTTCTAAGTCCAACAACACACTACGATAACCAGACTTATAAATATATCGCTAACGGTGAAATTTATACGCTTCTGTAATGCTTCTCAATTGCATTAATGATATCTGCCTTTTTGGCACATGATTTAAGGGAAACAAACTCCTCTGCTGCTTTCTTTTTTAGCTGCGCTATCGTCATTTTCTCCAGCTAAATTTTGCACAGTTTAAAAAAAAAACTGAATGAAATTAGTTACTTATAAGCAAAAATTACATTAATTAAAGCACAAGAGCCATGAACTTCTCACATTTGGAATAAATTTAAGGAAAACATTTTTCATACTATATCAGAAATAAAACTAGGATTTTAATTTACCAGGTGATTGGTGGCCAAATATGACAAGCTTTCTTCCGCCGATTCTCTTTCTTTTGTATTCCACGTGCTACCTATTTATTAATAAAAAAAATTATTGTTCTGTTAAAGTAACTTCAAACATTGTTGTCTACTTACAGCAGATATCTTTACCTTCAAAACAAAAAAGTTTCGGCATAAAAACAAACAAAATCATCTGCAAAAAGAAATAGGATTGCAAGATAAAGGGTTCAATCCAACATAAATATAAAAAAAAAAAACCTTCAAAACTAACTAATTTGGTCAGCCTTTTCTACGTTTTTACTGCATTTCTGTCTCGAACTGCAACTATCAAGAGATAAGCATAAACGAAATCCGTCCAATTCCTTGTCCACCCGTTTTCGAAAATCATCATACATAAAATATGGCTCTAAAATGTTCCTTTTTTACAGCAAAGCTCTGAAATATTCTTCAATGTTACACGAATAGAGACATCTATTCACTGCGCTATAGTTGGTCAATTTAAGTCTTTTATTATTCTGATAACAGGCATTGCTATGTTTAAATAAGTTGCTTAATTTATGTTTTCTAGCATTTTAATGACATTAAATATTATTTGATCTCACTGAGTTGCTATATTGCTATCTATTTATAGACTAGAACTCGAAATACTTTAAAAAAAATTTTTTTTCTATCTAGAGAGCTATCTTAATGTTCAACTCAATAAGTCATTCGTTTATTGAGTGACTGTATCGCAAAGCACATCAGTCTTTAAACAAGAATACTAACTGTTTCATCATTCGTTTTAACAGATTTACTCGTGAGAAAAAACATACGAATCTGATCTTGAATTTCCGGCACTTCTTCATAATCCAACGCCAAAGCTTCGATCACTTTGTAATGCCTTTGCAATACTGGAAAATGACGTGTAAGATGCTCTGAACATTTCGAAAGAAAACAATGGAATCAAAACTGTTTAAAATGACATTCTCCGCAAAACAGAATATCTTTTGTTTGGTGTTTTTTGTTAAAATGATAAAAAAGATACAGTTACTTACCTGGATTATAAAATTTTTCGGGAAAATAACTTGCTGTAAGATTTCTCACCAATTTTGCTGCCATTTCAATCTGTTCTTTTGACGCTAGAAATTGATTTCATCAATTTTGGTAAAATTAAAACTCACATAATCCACATTTTAAGTATTATTTCAAATCCTTAATGGTTATTGTGCTTTTCTATTTGATGGCATGCTTTATATCACAAACAAAACTTTGCCCGGAACACTTCGATTAATATAAATACTCCACTTCAAAAATTCAAAAAGTATAACCAGTTGGCCAGTCACCGTCTGGATGAGTCATCTGTTCACTGAGATCACGCTTATCTTCCGTAAATGGTAAATATACCAGATGAAACCCAGGATAACAAAATTTTGAGTTGAATTCGCCCTGAACAAACATCGATCACAGTAAGAGGATGGAAAGTTACTTCTTTCAAAAAAAAAAAAAACCGAGATCAATGCATAAGCGTAAAAAAAACTTCAAACTAGCCTTAGCAAAGGGCGCCTGTGGCACTAACGCGACAAGTTTTGGTGGCACATTTGCTTTTTGAGTATATCGACATATAATGATTTTTTTCTGTTTTAAGCAAACTTCATAAAGAGTACGGTACATTCGAGCAGAACCAGAAATATCCTGAAACAAAAACCAAACAAAATACATTATCTACATCACTTGTCAATTTTTTTTCCTAGTTAGTTTTGTTCTTTATTTAAATTCGCTTTAACTATCTCTGTAATACAAGGAATATGCCCAAAATCACGATCATATTCCACATCGTACTTCTTTGCAACGCGTACACATAAAAAAATTGTGATACAATGTAAGATAAAACTTTTAAATTTTTCAAATCACTCATTTAAATCCTTTCATTCAATTGAATGTACAGGATGAACCTTTACCTTTTCAAGTGGATAAATAAACTGTGAGCTTCGAACGTGATGCGTAATTTTAAGACATGAAAGGGGTTTAAATCCGAGTAACAGTATACCTATAAATGATTTCTCAGCAGTTAAACAAAAAGTAAAGAATATTTAATGGTTAACGAATAATTTGCTACTCAACCTTTTCTTCGAGAAGTGCATTGATTCAGCTGCACAACAATTTATCGAAATGTTATTCCCAAAAACTTTAAAGAGAATCGATTTTAACACATTGCAAAGCAATCAAATATGCAAGAAAATCTAAAACCTGGCGGTGTCAGCCTTCGCAAGTTTTCGAACTCATCTGTGGATAAATTAACAACTTCACCCCCAATTTGTCGCTTTCGAATGATTTCTTCATTAAGCACTGGCACTTCTTCACCAGTCTTAACACAAAAGAATTACTCAAAAATTGAGAAGAGAATCATAAAAATGAATTTTCTTTGCATTTAGAAGAGTGTAGAAAAAAGTTGTAATTCGCATTAATTGAGCCAGAAAAATTTTATAGGAATTCTAAAATATAAACCTCTTTATTAACATATATATGTGACCGTTGCATAATTTCATTTTTTTCGGCATTTAAAACCACGGGCTGAGGAATCTTCTCTGGGCGTAGCAAAGAGTAGCTGAAGAATTACTATTCTAGAAAATGTATTGTGAATTTTCATATGAATAATGAATTATAAAAATAGAAAAATATATTGAATATGTATAACAAACATTCCAACTGAAAATTTTAGCCCATTTCCAATTTCGAAATCCATGCTTGCTATGTTCCGACGTGCATACTGCTTCTTTGGTATGCTGTAAAAACGTAAGTTAAATATAAATATAATTGTTAAAATATTTTGCAATAATTTAATTGCTTCAAAGTTTTCAATGATAAACATTAAAAATAATAAAGGAAATGCATTGCAAAAATTGTTTAAAATGAACTCATTTTCCAGTTCGCTGATATTTGCAAAATTCTTTTCAACATTAGGATCCAGTTCTTCCTGAAATAAATGTAATCACAAAAACTCTTAAAATGTCAATAATGAGGACAGTTAGAGCACAGAAAATCGATCAAAGCATGATGTTATAGAAATTTTTTTTTTTTGCTTCTTATCATCAAAGTTTACCAAAGCACTGAACACACATGTTGTATTGTCTTCAGCAATGAGCGGATAGACGGAAAAATCTGTATTATGATTGCGAAGATCATCGGCATTTTTGCAAGCGGAGATACGATGGTGATTATTTGTACCAAACAGATTCGTTTCATTGGTGAACAGATAAACGGTTCGTTTTCGAAAATAAGGTCTATAATTTAATATTCATGATTGCAGTATAAAAATGGACCAATCTATAGCTTGCATAGAAACTTGTCGGTAAAACCAGCATCAAAAATTTAAATTACAGTTGAGAATCAAAGAAACCTACGTCCGAGTTGTCACTCTTTTAATGCATAAAAACAATGCTTCGCTATAATCACAATGACCATGTCCACCACACATACCCTTGAAAGCTGACAATATATTTTCTATAAACGAATTTGAATTTAAACTTCCAACATTACAAATTAGAATGCCAATAATAAATTAAATGACCAGGTTAAAAAATAATTTCAAAAATTGGTCACAAATGAAATTAAATTGGAATGAACAAAGTGTCATTTAACTATGCAATAATCAAACATGTCCTAAATTAAATGAAAATTATAGGACAAGAGTAATAAAAATGATATTTAGCGAATTCAAAAAGATGCCTGATTTCAATAATTGATCCAATTCTTTGATTCGTTCAGCTGATACTTCACTGACATCTTGCATAATATATACATGATCAATTGAATGCGATTTAATTTGCTGAAAACATTATAATTGCTCAAAGATATTTTCACTTCTGGCTTTGATGACTATCGTGTATTTTTAAAATTTAAATGTTGTAAAAAATATTTTTTCAATTCTTGCTCAACTAAAAGTACTAAAAATTTTATTTTTAAAAAAATGAAAAAAAAAATGCCTTATAGAATATATAAAATATTTAATAGCAATTTTTCAATTATTTTTTTTCTTCCATTGTTTTTTTAGTTGAGCAAAAAAAAAAATCTTTTACTTAATTTTAACGCTATCATTCCAAAAATATTTCATCTTCAAATCTTGCTAACTATGTAGTAAATTTCAGGAAAGACTGTAATCATACGAAATGCTATGTTAACAAAGTATTCAATGTTGAAAAAATTACGGTATTTAGGAACATGCAACATGTATATTCTCCAAATGCTGAAGTTACTGCTTTATTGACCATTTGTAAACGCATAATCTGCAACAGTTATTATTGTTATTGCATTGCAATATCAAGAACCTTTAATTAAATAATAAATAAAAAAATTAGGTATCTAAAAAAAAGTTCAACAAATACAGTAAGAAAGATGAATTTTAATACTTTTAAAGCTCTTCGAAATGCGCAATTATCATCATTGCTGCAATCCTGGAACATTTTAGGTGAAGCATCAATGAGAAAAATGGTACATTTCTTGCCACCATCTTCCAGTGTAGATGTAGAGATTTCTGCAAGCTCATCTTCATCCATAAATTCAACATCTTCATCCATCTCTTAAATTCACTCAATTCAATTTCATTACAAATGAAAGGAAATGCTTCATAAAAGAGCACAAATTTTCATTGCCAATATCAATGATAAGATATGTTGAGGATGAAAAAAAATTGCATAAATTATATTTTTAATTTTCAGTATTTAATTCCATTTCCTATTTTTTATTCAATTCTTGCATTTCTTCTCTGCAATATTATAATTATTTTAAACAGAATTTATTGCATTACTGAGAAACTATTTTACGAATTTTTCTCTAACCTCAATGACTCATCTCTTCATAAAAACTATTCTCAACTCTTCAACAATTCCTACTCTCTTACATCCCTTTACTATTTCTTTATTCTCTCTCTCTCTCTCTCTCTCTCTCTTTGCCACAGTTGACCAGTACGATACTGCCAATCCATTCTAATGCACCACAAGTCCTTCAATGCTGCAATGGTGTAAATTTCAAAAAATTTCAAATTGCTAACTTTCGTCAAACTTCACGTCAATGACGGAAATTAAAGTTCGCAACGAGTGAGGGATAATGTTGGGAGGGTCAACATGGGACACTGTGTAACGAGTAGGACCGTGAATTAATAGCAGGAATGAGAGATAATATGTTTGAAGTGATACGGATCATATCGTTGACCATTACTCGTTGTGGCTACTCATTGTCTCCTTGACCATTACTCGTTGTGGCTACTCATTTGTCTCATTGACCACATTACTCGTTGTGGCTATTCAATGTTCCTTCGTAAAGAGATGAATTAGTGTTTTCAGAATGGTTATGTCAACTATTATTGTACGAAAAGTTTTATGAGTGCAAAAATAGTCATAAGAAAGTGAAAGAAAATATCAAAGTGAGCTATTAAGAATTAGCTTAAGCTCACTTCTCTTAGCTAATTCTAAGGCTTGTTACTCTTTTATTTTTTTTTTTTTCTATTTATAGAAGCCTTATCGCAAATGGTTCAATTCAATTTAATTTAACTTTTGAAAAAACAAATCACTAGTTTTTTGTTCTGGAATAACTGATATTTTATGAATATTCTGTCACATTTAACAGATGTTTTTTGTAAAATGGAATTGAATGTTGTTCGTATGAACAAAAAAAAATGTTGTGAATTATTTGCGCGATGCAATTATATTTGGAGAAAAAGTTTGTGACAGCTTGTTGGAATTTTGATTTTAAAGAGGAATCAATACGAAAGAGAGAAAATAGTAAAAATATTGAGTGGAGAGAGTTGTATGAAGATGATTCATAGTGTAGAAATGACATTCAATAACAATTCGACTATCTCTCATTCTCTTTCCATTTGCCATTAATTTTCGAAAAACAAAAAAAAAAAAAATTGTAAGCTTTTAAGCTTTAACATACATATTGATGCTATTTTTTTTTTTGGCTTAGCTAAATTTTTATCGAAGAAAGGTATTCGAGAATGAAGCTAAATGATAGTAATGATAGGCCTATTTTATCAACAACTATTCATATCATTTCCTAAATTATTTAATCAATGTGAAATATTAGTTAGTTGATTGGGAAGATTCGGTGATTCTTATAATTTAGATATCACATCATATGACATTTTGATTTCATAGCAGAGTTTATATAGCTAATGATCAAATTGATCTGATCAATTGCCATTTATGATTTAGGCTAAAACAAAAAGGAGTGATAAGAAGTGATAAGGATGTCTATTATCATTAACTATCATAGAGACTTAAAGAGAAGTGAAATAAATGCTTGTGGAGCAATTAATTCTGAATCATTAAACATTCGGATGATCTTGTTAGTGTATAGATTCATTTACGATTTCGTGTATTATTTGAATTTTTTTTTTGCTTTTTAATAATGGAAAATTGAAGTTGTACATTTTAAGGAATGGTTTAACCGAATGACGGATTCCGAAAGTGATAAATCAACGGTTACAGCCGCAGTACCTGCTGCTAGTGAAGTTCGTATTTTTTTTTTTTTTTTTGAATCATGCGTTATTAATCTTTCACTTTACTATATAATCCGCTAAATTCTTTGGACAATCTTTTTTCTTGCATGGTTTGATTAGTTGAATTTTAATGCATATTAAATGCTGCTTTAACAATTGGTTTTGTAATGAAATAGAATCTCCAAAAATACATTTATTTGGATGGCTGAATTGCTAGGATAGCAAGAAATGTGGATGAATAAGTAAAACTATCAGTAATCATGATTGTGCAGATTATATTAAACAGATTATAGTTGATGAAGTTGGTAAAGTATGCCATATAAAAAGTATCTTTTTTGAAGAACTGTTGTTTTTAGTAAGTATTTTCCATTTGCATTTCTGCATTGCAGTTTGCTTTAGATGCTTAATATGCAACGAAGTATCGATAAAGCACAAACAAATCAGGGGCGAAATATGTGAAAAAATTTTAAACTAAAGATAGAAATGATCAGAAATGATGATTTTCTGATGTACGGATATTTCACTATAGAAACAAAAAGCAAAAATGAATAAAATCTTATAAGGATAGTACAGTAGAGAAGATGATTAAGTAAATTTGCTATGAACAAAATGAACTATTTCTCTTTTATAAATTTTAATCGTTAATATTTCGAAATTAGGTGGCATTGGTTGACATTTCTACTCTTCTGGACTATGTAAAGCATGAATTCATTGGTGGAGGGACCACGGCATTAGAGGAAGCTTTTTCACAGAGCGAAAATGCAGAGTGTGTGCAGAAGTTCATTAGTGATCTACAAGTACCGATGTTGGTTGTCGACAGGATGGTTACTAGAGGTTTTTGAAGAAGTTTTCGAATTTAAACGATTAGACAGAAATTTCCATGCAAAAAGTTTGATCTCATACTATTATGAAATGATCTATCATTTCACATTGGAATTTAAAAAAAATTTCTCTTCCTAGCATTTTTTTACCGTGAAAGCTTTGAAATTTAATGCACTGTATTCCGATCTGTATAAATTCAAATTTAGATGCAAATCCAGATGATACTGTTGAGGATGTTACTTCACTATTTCGCATTTCTAATGAAACAGCTAAACGAACCGAACGGACAACATCATTATTGCTGCTAAAAAGTGGCACATGTATTGAAGCTGACAAACCCGTTGAAGATCAAGTATATGTCGTTAGGTCAAGATTTGCCATGTTATATGTCGTTAGTTTTCCATGTTTTAGATATTTAAGAGTATTATGTTAAGTTTTGAGACATTTTTTATAATTACTCTATTTATTTTGTGCCTATGAATTTATGAAATACTTCAGAATACCAGAAGGTAATTCCTATGATGTGCTTTTATCGATCTTTGGACGCATTGGAACGCCACTTTTCAAGTCTTTAGTTGATTATGGTCGGGGTGAACGAGATGGTGACAAACTCGCGTTGTCAGTAGAAAAACATCTGAGTGAGGTATATTTTTCAAAAATCTTGTTCAGTGTATTTTTGAGGAAGTTGGATATTAGCATATTTTGGACATATTATTTTCAGGTAGAAGTGGCATTACTTCACATGCAGCAGAACATAGACATTCCAGAAATTAATTTGACTATCCATCCAGTGATTCAGAATACTATTCAGCAAGCTGCTGAGAAAGGACACAAAGCTCGAGTAACTGATCTGGGCAACATGGTCGAAAATTCAGTGTTTTTGAATGCTTTACAGAAAGGCGTCAATCGATGGGTTAAAGAAATTCAGAAGGTATGTATTTTTTTACTGCACCAAACATTTCTGTAGAACGTTTTCGTTGAATATTTTAATATTATTTATGTTAAGGTGACAAAGCTAGATCGCGATGCAGGCTCAGGAACTTCACTGCAAGAAATGACATTTTGGTTGAATTTAGAAAGAGCTTTGCAAAAGATTGCGCAAAAGAGAGAATCAGACGAAGTAACTTTGACGTTAGAAGCTTTGAAATGCGGCAAGCGGTTCCATGCAACAGTATCATTTGATGCCGATACAGGTTGTTGAAAAAAGTCCCACTAATAATAAATACGAGAATTTATTATAGATAACTCTCTGGCAAATTATCTTTATACTACACGAATGGAATTATTTTTAATTTTACTGCAGGCCTTAAGCAGACGTTAGCAATGGTAAATGATTACAATGTGCTGATGAAGGATTTACCTTTGAATGATTTAATGGCCGCAACAGATATGGATGGCATTAAAAATGCTTTAGCGAACATATTTACACATATGAGAAAATTACGTAATACAAAATATCCAATTGTTAGAGCGCTACGATTTGTAGAAGCTATTTCAAAGGATGTTTCTACCCAAATGTTAAAGGTTATATTATTTATCACATATTGAACTGAACATTCGACACTAGGAGAATAGAAATGCATAAGTATAAATCCTTTTTTTTTCTTTTTATAATCAGTCATTAAACTCTATTAGATCCATTAAAATTTCAGGCGCTGGGTACTAGACGATTAATGAACATTCCATTGGGAGATTTTGATAATTTAATGTCTCAATGTTTTGCTGTTTTTTCTACATGGAATGATGAATATGATAAACTAGCAACTTTAATGCGGGACCTGTCGAAGAAGAAGCGTGATGAACAGCTCAAGTTAACATGGAGGCTCAATCCTCAGCATAAAAAATTAGAAAACCGTCTTGAACAAATGCGGCAGTTTCGTCGGTTAGCTTTAATCACATTCAGTCTTGCATAATGGTTTTCTTGTCAATAAATTTTTTTGTAGTTACTGAATGATGTTTTTTTTCTTTTTTTATTCTTTTGTTAATAAATTTTATTGCCTACAAATACGCTGCACAAAGTGGAGAATTAATTTTCTAGCATTTTAGGCAGCATGAGCAATTACGTACAGTTATTTCGCGCGTGTTGAGACCGGTAGGACAGAAAGGAGAGAAGCGATTCGTTTCGAATGTTGAAAAAACATCGACTTTAAACACTCCAGAGTTAAGCGCAATTGAACAAGTGAATACAGCTTATGAAAATGTTAAGGAGGTTGATTGTTTGGATGTGAGCAATGATGGTGCTATCGCGTGGGAAGCTGCTATACGTAGGTTAGTGTACTTCATAACATATTCATCTGATTGACTTGATTTTTCATGCAAACGAAATAGAAATAAAATAAAATAAAAAAAGATTATGTTTCGATTCATTTTTTGGTAGTGTAAATTTATGGGTGCACTTTTTTCTTCTTTTATAGATATGAAGAACAGATTGGTCGTGTAGAGACTCAAATTACCGCAAAATTGCGGGATCAGTTGGGTGGTGCTAGAAATGCTGATGAAATGTTTATGATTTTTCAACGATTCAATGCCCTTTTTGTTCGACCACATATTCGCGGTGCAATACGGGAGTATCAGACACAATTGATAGAAAGAGTAAAAGAGGATATAGATAAATTACAAGTAATACGTTTTCTCAACTCATGAATGAAAAGATTATAAATGTGCAAAGTAGCCATTTAACCAATAAGGAGGATACTTTTAGAACAGATTTAAAGATTTCAATGAAGCAGATAATGCAAGAATATTGCGAGCCATTGATATACCACCAGTTGCTGCCTCAATTCTTTGGATTCGTCAAATCGATAGTAAATTAACACAGTATATGAAACGTATTGAAGATGTTTTAGGCCGAGGATGGGAAAATCATGTTGAGGGTTAGTCACTATTCAGCTTCTTTATGTTCACTTTTCATTGTTTTAATATGCATAAGAATCGTCCGCTACTTTAGGTCGGCAGTTAAAGCTTGAAGGCGATAATTTCCGACAGAAACTGAACACACAGCATATTTTCGATGATTGGGTTGCACTTGTGCAAGCTAAAAATATTTCCTTGACTGGACGAATTTTTATTATTGAAAAACGTCAGAAAGATGGAAAAATTGCGTTGAATTTGAAAGTGAATTTCTCTAGTGATGTTGTTACATTGTTCAAAGAAGTAAGTTTATTCTTGAAACACTTGATTTTTGGGAAGGAAGCACTATAAAGCTAAGATACGCAATCATTTTAAAACTAAAATTCTATTAATTCTTCTAACACCGGGAAATGTTTATGCAGAAAACAGAAATAAATTTTGCTCTATCTATATTCCTTAATTTAGGTTCGGAATATGAAACATATGGGTTTTCGGATCCCATTGAAGGTCGTTAATACAGCCCATCAGGCAAATCTTTTGTATCCATTTGCAATTTCATTACTGGAATCTATTCGCACTTATGATTCAATAAATGAACGAATAGCAAATAAACCTGGAGTGAACATGTTGATTGTAGCTTACAAGAAAGACATACAAGGGCAGTTGATTGAGGTTAGCATTTTTTATGTTATTTCGTTGTTGTAATTGATTTAGTCTTGCTTTTTCAAAGAGCAAAACCACAGAGATGTTACCAAACAAATTTTAGCGAAAGTTTGCCAGCAAATTATTTTCAGGGTAATTCGCTTACTTGGGAGTCGTACAAAATGGACCCTTATGTTGTCAAGCTTTCATCATCTATTAACAATTTCCAGGAAAAAGTAGAAGAACTGGATATACTGCTTGATAGGATTGAGGTGTCCATTGCTGTTTTATAAAATCTCATGCTACCATACGTTCGCTTTAGACTTATCATCAGGATTTTAGGTTGATCTTGCCGCTCTAGATACATGTCAATATACATCGGTAACAATTGGTAGTTTGCTTGACTCGATTCAAAAAGCAGTTGATCAGCTATCTTTGGGCAATTTCTCTAATTTACACCACTGGGTTAACTCGACAGATGCAAAGGTATGCGTCGTAAAATTATGATTAATTGTGTGTTGTTTTTTATTTATTAAAGAACTGTAAAAGTTTCAAAAGTTATCTCTCTTCGAAATAAATTTTTCGTGTTCAGATTGCTAAGAAATTGGCATCTCGCGTTGAAGAAGCAATTCACTTCTGGACTGTTGTACTTGCCAACGATGAATTCGAAGATGAAAGCGATGAAAGAGGTACTTTGCCCGTCCTTCAACCAATCGTTTTGGAAATGCGGGTTACATCACAAGTTATGTATGTTAGTCCAAGCATTGAACAGGCTCGAGCTCACTTATTGGACCAACTGTTTGCCTGGCAGTCTGTAATCACAAATCAGCCACGTATTTCTAGCACGCGATTCCAGGTAAAAATGTATCTTCAGTTTACTTTTAATCACTATGAAATAAATCGGTCTATCATAGTGAGCCTCATCGTTTCAAATATGACAAAATTATATTTGAGAAAATGAGACTAAAGTCAGAGAAGATTTGCTACACCTTTTAAAAATTTTGTTTTAGTTAACTCTCACGAAAGATAGCACAGAATCCACCTATCGTGATGTGTTAGCGCATCTTCCACAAGGTCAAAAAATTATTGAACTAGCTTATGCTGCAGTTGAAAAAGTTATGAAAAAAGTGACAGATTATGTTGGCGAATGGCTGCGATACCAGGTATACAATGATATAGAAATCCATTTTCTAAAGCGGATTTTTTTTTAATTGGCCATTCTTATGCTGCTTATTCATTGTTTTTAGGCTCTTTGGGATCTGCAACCGGATGTTTTATATGAAAGACTTGGAAATGATATATCGAAATGGATGAAAATATTGATTGAGATTCGGAAGTCAAGGGCAACATTTGATACTCAGGAGACGAGAAAAGAGTTTTTCCCGGTGGTTATTGATTATACGAAAGTTCAGTCGAAGGTCTCTCTCAAATACGATTATTGGCATCGTGAAATCTTGCAAAAATTCGGTTCCTCTGTCGGTATGTTGAGATTAGATTGATCTAGTAGTATGTTTGGATTAGATTGCATAAACATTATTTAGGTCATGGCTTCGATTGTTTTTATCAATACATATTTAGGTCAGGAAATGCAAGCATTCTTTTCTGATATATCAAAATGGCGTAATGAACTCGAAGATCAAAGCGTTGATAGTGGTACAACAACGGATGCTATTCAGCTTATAACATACGTACAGCAGTTGAAGAAAAAGACGAAAATTTGTCACGATAAGGTTAGTTTTTTGTCGTCTTGAATTCCAAAGAACACTTTTTGTTCAAAGAACAATTGCTTTAAATGCATGATTTTGACAAATTGTTTTGATTTACCAGGATTTTTTTTGAAGGTTGAACAATTTCGAGCTGCGCAGCGTTTGCTCACTCAACAACGCTATCAGTTTCCAACTTCATGGTTATATTCAGAAAATATTGATGGTGAGTGGTCGGCATTGAGCGACATTTTGGAGCGAAAGGATTCTGCTATTCAAGCACAAGTGAGTAATTTTGTTATTCCTTGGACAAAATTTTTTGAAAGTTTCAGTTTGCTGATTAATTAGATTTCTCTTTATGGTAGTGGTGAACAGTTTTGATTTCGGGTCATTTATCACTTTATTCATGAATCCCCTCCCCTTAGCGATTAATTTGAATTTTTTGCATATTTTATAAATAATCTTTTTCAAAAATCAAAAAATTTGTTGATGCAGTTAAATAACCCGAGCTGCGGCACAGTGGTATGTTCTGTGTTCGCATACCTACTTGTTTTGCGTTTTTTTTCAATGTTCCTTCGCGTGAATTGGTTTTTTTGAACCATCTCATCAAATGATTGACGTATTTTGATGTGCTGTGCTTGTTATATCCTATTGTTGTAATTTAAAGCATGGTCGTGTGAATGCTTGCTTCAGCAAATTCGCATGATCACTTGCAGCGTGCAGTTTAAAAGCTGCAGTGTGAATTGTTTTGTACTTAGAGGAAAATGGAAGATGAGTATTTGGAGTTAAGTGTTGTCACAATAGCATTTTTTATGTAGTGTAGTTGATTACATTACAAACTGTGATCTTTTTCTGTTACTGATTTATGTTGTATCGCTTAGCGAAATCGAATATGTTGGGGTACAAAATATGTGGGCTTGCACTTTATTGAATTGATACTTTCAGTAATTAGCTACCGAATAATTTTAGGTTGCTAATCTCCAAACTAAAATCAAAGAGGAAGATGAAATGGTGGAAAAACGAACTGAGGATGTCCTTGCGGACTGGGATAAATGTAAACCAATTCAGGTTTGTCGCAGATTTTTTATAATTTATAATGAGTGCAAATAAATTTAAAATTAAGTTGCGTAAAAACAATATTCTTTTAAGGGGACACAGAGACCCAATGAAGCATTAATTGCATTGGCAACTTTCGAAGCAAAATTGAGTAAGGTGAAAGAAGATCGAGCGAATATGGTGAAAGCAAAGGGAGCACTGGAAATGGCTGAACCAGTTTTCACTGCGAATCATGCTGCAAAATTAGATATCGCTGTGGAAGAACTGTCAGATCTAAAAGGTTGATGTAATTTCATTTTTATTCGCAATTTATTTAACCAGTCAACATTTTTAAAAATCTATTAGCATTCCCATAGATTTAGATGAAATCAGAATCATAGATCAGAATTAATTTTTATAGGTGTGTGGCAGTCGTTGATGCCTATGTATGATGCTATTGACGAACTAAAAGAGAAAACATGGCTATCGGTACAACCACGTAAATTGCGTCAAAGTTTAGACGAACTACTTGCTCAGCTGAAGCAATTGCCAGCCAAATATCGTTCATATGATTCTTATGATTACGCCAAAAGACTACTTCATAATTATTCCAAGGTAGAAAGTTTGTCAGTTTTGTCATTTCTAAATGATATAAAATTATCAGTTTCTAGTACTAACTATTCGTATTTACAGATGAATATGATTGTTGTTGAGCTGAAATCTGATGCACTGAAAGAGCGTCACTGGAAGCAGTTGATGAAAGAACTTCGTGTTTCTTGGAATTTATCAGAGTTAACATTGGGACAAGTATGGGATGCTGATCTACTGCGTTATGAATCAGCTATTAGGCAAGTATTACTAGTAGCGCAAGGTGAACTCGCACTGGAAGAGTTCCTGAAGCAGGTACTTTTTTCACTGGTTTTGTCTTAGTTTTTTCAGTACTATTAACCTCTGTTCTGGCATTGCCATGTAACATGACTTCAGGTACGCGAATATTGGCAGTCGTTTGAAGTTGACCTTGTGAATTATCAAAATAAAACAAAACTTATCCGTGGATGGGACGATTTGTTTAGCAAACTGAAGGAGCATATGAATTCGCTTACTGCCATGAAATTATCACCTTATTACAAACAGTTCGAGGAAGTTAGCTTCTTCAATGTTTTAATCAACATAGTTCTTTAAAAAATAGGCAACAAAAAAATTGGCTTGTATGCAGCTCTACGCTTATTCATTTCTCATAATGGAAATTGCATTCACAAAACGTTACTTTTCTATAGGACGCTTTGGCATGGGAAGAGAAGCTGAATAAAATAAGCGCACTATTCGATGTCTGGATTGATGTGCAGCGCCGATGGGTGTACTTGGATGGATTATTTTCGGTATCAGCTGATATTAATATCCTCTTGCCTTTAGAATCAAGTAGATTTTCGAGGTAATAATTGATCTATTTGGATTATGTTCATCTCATTATAGTGCTTCGCTTTACGCTACATTTTTTTTTCAGCATTTCCACTGAATTTTTGGCATTGATGAAGAAAGTGACATCAACATTGCGGATCTTAGATATAATGAATATGCAAGGAGCACAGCGCCTTTTGGAACGTCTTGCTGATATGCTCGGAAAGATTCAGAAGGCTTTGGGTGAATATTTGGAACGTGAACGAAACTCGTTTCCTCGATTTTATTTTGTTGGTGATGAGGATTTACTCGAAATTATGGGTAATAGGTGTGTATGCCTTTGGATATGCGACTTTTGAAACTATTTTTATGGCATTGTCATTTATGGAGATGCATCAAAATAAATGACTTGTCTGGCAATTTGGTATTTTAACGACCAACTTTAAATAAAAATATTCTTAGTGTGTTTAAACTTGCCAAATTTTCTTGCAGTAAGGATATCACACGTGTACAAAAGCATTTGAAGAAAATGTTTGCTGGTATCTCAGCAATTGATGTGGAAGAAAATAATACTCTCATAACAGCTATGAGCAGTCGCGAAGGAGAAAAAGTGCGCTTCACGAAACCCGTCAATGTGGAAGTATGTGGTTGTGGAATTAATTTTATAATTGCAAGATTTTCAAAATGTGTTCTACCAATTGTCTTATTCTCTTATTTTGTGAAAAGCACTATTATTTTTCAATTAGGAGAATCCCCATATCAACGATTGGTTGCATATGGTTGAATGTGAAATGCGGAATACATTGGTGCACCTGCTGAATCAGTCACTGTCGATATTTTCGAAATTTGATATGAATTCAATTGAATCACAAGAGTATATGGCTTGGCTTGATCAGTTTCCGGTTATCATCATTTTATTTATTTATTTATATATATATATATATATATATTAATATCACTCTCTATATTTTGAATTTCTGGAATGTTAAATTCATTTTTGAAATTATTATACGTTTTTCAGGCACAAATAATTGAGCTAACAGCTAATATTTGGTGGTGTTCTGACATTGAAAAACATTTTGCTGAAGGAAAAACTGTTGAAACTGTTGAAGATATTGTGGAAAAGACATTGTCATTGCTGGCAGATAGTGTATTAAGCGAGCAACCTCCTATTCGACGAAAGAAAATTGAAGCATTGGTAATGTATTTCATCACTTAAATTATTATTAATATTATTTTAGTTAGAATCTAATTTTAGCTTACTTAATATTACTTTCCAAAATCGTTGTTTCTTAAAGTAAACTCTTTCAGATAACTGAATTTGTGCACAAGAGGGATATTTGTCGATGTTTAGTCCTAAATAAAGTTGTTTCTACCACAAGTTTCTATTGGTTGAAATGTATGCGCTTTTACTTTGATCCACGGAACTTGGATCCTCATCTCTGTTGCGTCATGAAAATGGCTAATGCTCATTTTCCATACGGTTTTGAATATTTGGGCTTGCAAGAAAAGCTTGTTCAGACTCCTTTGACAGATCGTTGCTACTTGACAATGACTCAGGCTTTAAATTCAAGGTCACTTATTTAAATTTACGTTGCAGGAAGAAAAATTTTTTTGAACATAATTCAAAAATAAGTTTATATTTGTGTTACGATAATGTTTAAAACTTCGTAGTTTGTTTTATAAAACTTTGGAAACTTTCCATCTCCAATTTATGCTCTAATTAAATTTTCATTGTGCCAAGTTTATAGGCTAGGTGGTAGTCCATTCGGACCAGCTGGTACTGGTAAAACTGAGAGTGTCAAAGCTCTCGGTCACAAAATCGGTCGTTTTGTGCTCGTATTCAACTGTGATGAAACATTCGATTTTCAGGTTCACTTAATTTGCGAATTTAATTTCTAGTTATTTTATTGAATCTGATTCTTTAGTGATTGTAGATTTATTTTAACTTTGTTTCGATCGGTAACAGAAATTATCACTTATAGGCAATGGGACGGATTCTGGTAGGTTTATGTCAGGTGGGTGCATGGGGCTGTTTCGATGAATTTAATCGCCTTGAGGAACGTATGTTATCAGCTGTTAGTCAACAGATTCAAACTATTCAGGAAGCTGTTCGAGCTGGTGGACAAATGCAGGTGATTTATTGAATATCTATTTGTTTTTTTTTAAAGTATTCATTACATTTTTAAATGCAAAAATTGAATGATATTTAGGTTGACTTGGTCGGAAAAACATTATCAGTAAATTCAAATATGGCAATATTTATTACCATGAACCCAGGCTATTCAGGTCGTTCTAATTTGCCGGATAACTTGAAGCAGGCAAACATTTTGATTTTTTTTTTTGTTTTAATTCTGTTTTTGCTTGGTATGGCATATTGAATTGAATATCGACTTTTGTTTTAAAAAATGTGACCGTTGTTTGACATTTACGGTAATACCGAGTCATCTAATTGCATAATATAGCACTGAATAGTCCCTATAGGATCAAATTAATAATCATAATTGTTTCGTGTCAAATTGTGTAATTTTTTGTTTCGAAAGTTTTGTCGTTAATATGATTATATCCGATGTATTTCAGCTTTTCCGTTCCCTGGCTATGACACAGCCAGATCGACAACTTATTGCACAAGTGATGCTTTTTTCACAAGGTTTCAGGACAGCCGAAAAACTTGCGAAAAAAATTGTGCCTCTGTTTATGTAAATTATTTTGTACTTCAGATATTCAGTCTATTATATAAGTGAAAATAGTTTTAAAAAATAGATATTTTCAAAAAAGCAAATTATTGCGAGAACCCTCTTAGATTATGCAAAGAGCAGTTATCAGATCAATGTCATTATGATTTCGGTCTTCGAGCTCTGAAATATGTGCTTGTCAGTGCTGGAAACATTAAGCGAGAGGAAATTCAACGTATGATTGAAAATCGAAGCTACGTAAGTTTTTTTTCTTTGGAATTAACAGAGCTTTGTTGTTACAGAGAAAAATTGTTAATTGCACAACTTAAACTTAACAGTTTTCAGATTAACGCGAGCGATATTTCAAGTGAAACATCCGAACAACAAATCTTGATACAATCTGTATGCGAAACACTGGTACCAAAGCTCGTACCAGAAGACATAGCTCTGCTCTTTTCTCTACTTTCTGACGTTTTCCCTTCTGTACAATATAAACCAAACCAGATGGAAGGGTAAAAATTCTTCAGATGTTCAGATGGTTTGTTTTCCTGGGTTCCGAAAATGCTAAGAAATATTTTGCAGACTTCGAAATGAAATCGCGAAAGTATGCGATCAGTTACTTCTTTGCCAGTCATCAACACCTGGTGAGCTTGGTTCGGCGTGGCTAGAAAAGGTGTTGCAGCTATATCAGATTACGAATTTAAATCATGGTTTGATGCTTGTCGGTGCAAGTGGTAGTGGTAAAACAACTGCATGGAGGGTATTGTTGAAAGCATTGGAACGTCTTGAAGGAGTGGAGGGTGTTGCATATGTTATTGATGCTAAGGTTTGTTGTAAAATCTGGTTTTGTCTTCTATTAATCGATTTCAAATTTATATTTCATTGCCTCACTATACTTAAAATTAAAGGCGATGAGCAAAGATGCTTTATATGGTGTTCTTGATCCGAATACACGCGAATGGACTGATGGTCTTTTTACGCATATTATTCGTAAAATTGTTGATAATGTGCGAGGTGAAACGTCAAAACGACAGTGGATAATATTTGATGGTGATGTTGATCCTGAATGGGTCGAAAATTTGAACTCTGTACTTGATGATAACAAATTGCTTACACTACCGAACGGTGAACGACTTGGAATACCACCAAATGTCAGTTTTCTAGATCTATAATTGTAATATTTCTTAGTTTTTCGTTTTTATTCAATCTATGAATCTCACGTATCAAAGATTTGTAATTGTTTTCATGTTGTTATTAAATTATATATGGAAATGTAAAGCTATTGAGTTATATCATGATTTTAAGGTTCGTATAATCTTCGAAGTATCGGACCTGAAGTACGCAACACTGGCAACAGTATCTCGTTGCGGTATGGTTTGGTTTAGCGACGAAATCATTACATGTGAGATGTTGTTCGTTAATTTCTTGAAACGTTTGAGAAATGTTCGTCTTGATATTGAACAGTCGGTTGGTACTTTTCGGTTTTTAACATTGTTTTGTTATAAAATTGTCCAGACATTAATTAGTATTTTCTATTGATTTTACTGATTATTTTTCAAAAAGCATGAATAAAGGTTTTGTAAATGTTTGATGTAGGAATCTTTGTGAATAAATGTAGGAAGTGTGAACTGTGCGATTTTTTTATTTAATTGGAATTGAAGGTTGATTTATTGTCTCTGAATGTGGGGTCAGAAGAAGGCACATTAATATCGGAAGCTGAACGGATAATAAACCTGCAAAGAAAATGTGCGCAATATTTGGCGCAGCATATGAGTGCTGACGCGCTTGTTCCATTAACTCTGAAGTACGCGCTAACAGAACTTGATCACATCATGGTGCCAACTCAACAAAGAATGATATCTTCATTCTTTTCGATGATGAATTACACTATTCGACAGCTCATTAACTACGACAGCGCTCATCCTGATTTCCCCATGCCGGTAATGTTTTATTTATTTTTTAACTTAATTTTTGTATTAATTTGGAGTTATTGATTTAGACTTATTTTAGAATTGTAGAAAATATTGTTGCAAGTGATTCATAGATTCAGATATTTTGTTTAAGAATTGAAAGGGGTAGTTTCAGGATGATCAAATTGAAGCTTGCGTATTACATGCTATGCTTGTGAACATTGTTTGGGCATTCAGTGGTGACAGTAAATGGAAGTGTCGTCAACAATTAAGCGATTTTATGCGTCAGTCATCCACTCTTCAGCTGCCACCAAATACTGCGGTGATTTTATCTTTCGAAACTTTATAAGTCTTTCGACCAGTATATTTAACTTTTGCGACCTTCATATTTGTACATGATACTGTATTATCCTCAAGCGCATGTTTCGTTGGTTCAAGCATTTCAGCACTGTTTCTTTTTTTTAGTTACCAATCATTGACTATGAAGCGGCATTATCCGGTGAATGGGTGCAGTGGGTATCTAAAGTACCGCAGATGGAAGTGGAAACACATCGTGTTGCCGCCGCTGATTTGGTCATACCTACAGTTGATACTATGCGGCATGAAATGCTGCTGAATACATGGCTTTCGGAGCATAAACCCTTGGTACTTTGTGGTCCACCAGGTTCTGGCAAAACAATGACTCTTCTTTCTGCTCTTCGTTCGTTGCAAGTATATATCATTAAATTTGAATATCATTAATGAATCGGATCATTTTCAGTATTGAGCGTTTTAGAAATCCTTATAATTATCAAAAATAAATGTGGCATTTTTGAATGAACTAAAAGAAACTATGCCTTGAATGTCAAGTTAGCGAAACTAAAAATATTTAGATTTTAAAATTAATGTGTTAGAAGACATAATAGTCCAAAATTAATTTCTTGTTTTCGGTTATCTGAGACTTTTGTTTCTATCAGGATATGGATGTTGTGAATGTTAACTTCTCTTCATCGACCACTCCTGAGTTACTGATGCGAACATTCGATCATTACTGCGAATATCGTCGTACACCGAATGGTGTCGTACTCTCACCTGTGCAGATTTCGAGATGGCTGGTCATATTCTGCGATGAGATTAATCTGCCATCACCTGACAAATATGGCACGCAACGTGTTATCTCTTTCTTGCGCCAGCTTGTCGAAATGGTATTAAATATAATTAGAAACATAATAATGAAAAAATTGAGTTGAGAAAAGCAGGTAAACACAAATATTTAGAATGGTTTTTATCGTGCATCCGACCAAACATGGGTATCTTTGGAACGCATCCAGTTTGTTGGTGCTTGCAATCCGCCTACCGATCCTGGGCGGCATCCGCTTTCGTTGCGCTTTTTGCGTCATGTTCCTGTCGTGTACGTTGATTATCCTGGACAAACATCACTTATGCAAATTTACGGAACTTTCAATCGGGCAATGTTGCGCATGGCTCCTTCGGTCCGTAGCTTTGCAGATCCACTAACAAATGCAATGGTTGACTTCTATCTACAGTCTCAGGTAAGTTAAAAATTTTTATATTTTTCTTTAGTTATTTAGAGAGTTTGAGTAAATTTGAAAAATTGATATTTTTTAAATCATTTTTTTATTTAATAGCAGTTTTTTTTTTTTTTTTTTTTTTTTAAATGAAAACAACATTGCAATAAATGCATAAATTTTTTTTTAATTTTTTAAAATTTTTTTTTTTTTAATTTTTTTTTTTTTTTATATTTTTTTTTTTTTTTTTTTTTTTTTTTTTTTAACTGCAAAGCACATTGCGCTAAATGCATAACTTGAATTTTTCAATTTTTTAAGGAACATTTCACACAAGACGAACAGCCGCATTACATATATTCTCCTCGAGAATTAACACGTTGGGTACGGGCCATCAGCGAAGCGATCATTCCGCTGGATAGTGTTAGTCCAGAGGCGCTTGTCAGATTGTGGGCACACGAAGCTTTGCGCCTTTTCCAAGATCGACTTGTTCGTGACGATGAACGCGAGTGGACTGATCATTTACTTGATACTATTGCTGGAAAGTATTTTGGTGCTTTTTGTGATCTGAAACAGGCTTTGGAAAGACCTATGCTTTATTCATGTTGGTAAGTCTTTCAATTTATTTTTAAACATTTCTAGTTGGAGCTAGAAGAAAAATTTTTGTTTTATGAAATATTTCACGGTATAAATTTTTTACTGGATTTTATAATTGCATATTTTAGGTTAACGAAACATTATTTACCGGTACTGAAAGAACAGCTGAAAGAATATGTTATGGCGCGTTTGAGAAGTTTTTATGAAGAAGAGCTGGATGTTCAGTTGGTGTTATTTGATCAAATGCTCGACCACGTATTACGTATTGATCGCATTTATCGACAGTCGCAGGGTCATCTCCTATTGATTGGCACTTCTGGTTCAGGCAAAACCACTTTGTCCAGATTCGTAGCATGGATTAACGGATTATCCGTCTTTCAGGTTATTCAGTCTCTTTTGATTTAAATTATGACATAATATTTCCCTGAATCCGACCTTTGTTCATAAATGGATGAATAATAACTTTATTAAGATGAAGCAGCAAAATTATATGGTATTTTCATTTTTTCCAGTTAAAAGTTCATTCAAAGTATACAGCCGCCGACTTCGATGATGATATACGAGCAGTACTACGTCGCACCGGTTGTCGTAATGAGAAAGTATGCTTCATCATGGATGAATCGAATATGCTTGATACTGGTTTTCTAGAGCGTCTGAATACCCTACTCGCTAATGGAGAGGTGATTTAACTAGATTGTTGGAATATTTTTTTCCTATTCTTTTTTTAAAACTACATTTTTATGTACTTGAAGCTGTTTTTAAAAAGATTTCATTTAGGTACCAGGTCTCTTCGAAGGTGATGACTATACGACACTTATGAGCCAAATTAAGGAGGAAGCTCATCGTCAAGGACTCATGCTTGATTCACCTGACGAATTGTACAAATGGTTCACAGCACAAGTATATTTTGGTCACTCATTTCTTTGTTTTTGCATTCATTTTTATTAGCTGTGTAACCTTGAATCATTTCAGGTAATGCGAAATCTTCACGTTGTATTTACGATGAATCCTTCTGGTGAGGGACTTCGAGAACGCTCCTCAACTTCTCCGGCTTTGTTCAATCGATGTGTGCTAAATTGGTTTGGTGATTGGACAAATTCAGCACTTTATCAGGTGTTCTATAGTATCATACTGTGCGACTCTCTTGTATCAACAACGTCACTATTTATTACACTTGATTTCATTTTAATGAAATTTTTATTTAAAATATAGGTTGGTATGGAATTGACAAGTACGCTTGATATGGATCGTCCAGAGTACCAGGCACCGCTTACTCTTCCAGCAGTATGCGATCTTCTTCCATCGCCTATCCAATATCGTCACGCCGTTATCAACACTTTTGTTCATATTCATAATTCTGTGAGAAAGGTTTGCATTTTTTTCGATAAATGCGAATGCGTTGCACTTCAATCTTATAAAAACATGTTTTTTTTTTTTTTTTTCGGAACACTAATATTCCGAAAAAATATACAAAACAGGGTTTCGGAATACTAATATCGTGTTAACAGTTTTTTTTTCCATATTTCAGTTGAACGAAAATGAGGCGAAACGTGGCCATAGAGTGATGGCGCTAACTCCGAGGCATTTTCTGGATTTCATCAGGCATTATGTCAACGTTTTTCATGAGAAACGGCGTGATTTAGAAGAAGAAAAACTACATCTAAATATAGGCCTAAGCAAGGTCCTTTCATCTCAAATTCCGAGAACTTTCGTTGTCTATGTTTTGATTTGAAAAACTGAATCAATTTATGCTTTTTAGATCAAGGAAACCAAAGAGCAGGTTTTGGAGCTGCAGAAATCGTTAACACTGAAGAGCAGCGAATTGGAAACGAAAAAAGCTGCAGCTAATGCTAAGTTAAAAGTAATTCAACCGGAAAAATTTTTTAGATCTCTATAGTTCAATCATTTCGTAAAAACATCCTTCAGGAAATGCTTGCTGATCAACAACGTGCAGAGAAAGAGAAGTTAGCCAGTGAGCAGTTGCAAAAAGAGCTTGCTGAGTCACTTGTTGAGATTGATAAAAAACGTGCTGAGGTAGAAGAAGATTTGGCACAGGTAATAAAATAGCATTAATAAGTCATTTCTTTTTCACGTGAAGAATTTCACGAGTTTTTTTTTTTTTTGAAATGTTTCAAAGTATATTTAAGGAGTAGTGAAATCTTCATTACTGAATATATATTTTCATTAGGTCGAGCCAGCTGTGGAAGAGGCAAAACAAGCCGTGAAAGGCATTAAAAAAGGTCAGCTTTTTGAAGTACGTACGATGGCTGCACCACCACAACCCGTGCGCTTGGCTCTTGAATCGATATGTTTGTTGCTTGGAGAGGTTTGTACATTTAAAACTTTCTCTTTTTGTTGATTTTCTCTTTGGTTATGCACTTATTTTCTGTTTAGAATGTTGGCACGGATTGGAAAGCTATACGTGGTGTCATGGTAAAGGATGATTTCATGCCACGGATTCTCAACTTCGACACGGATAGTATTTCCCCAGAAACTCTGAAGATGATGGAAAAATATATTCGTAATCCTGACTGGGATTTTGATAAGGTTTGCAAATTTTTGTTTCGGTAGTATAAATCGTTAATGATCTGAAAATTAATATGTTTTTAAATAGGAATTTTTAAAACATCTTACTTATTACTTACTTATCCAGGTGAACCGTGCTTCATCAGCTTGTGGTCCGATGATTAAGTGGATGAAGGCACAACTTTTGTATTCGGATATGTTGCGGAAAGTAGAACCGTTGAGAAATGAACTGGAACGGCTAGAAAAAGATGCAAAAAAAAAAAAAGACAAAGGCGAAGAATTAAAAAATACAATAGCAAAATTAGAACAGAGCATTGCTGCATATAAAGAAGAATATGCACAATTGATCGGTCAGGCAGAAGCAATCAAGGCAGATTTAGCAACTGTGAAGGAGAAGGTTTGTTTGTTGTATTGTAGATGCACTATTGATACATACAAATTACTGTTTTCTGTTTTGCTTATAGCCCCTTTATGCGACAAATTGAGGGTATCGCTTCTTCTGTGATTGGTTCATTTCAGTAATAATAGAGAGGCAGCATGTGAGAATTGTTTCGCATAGTAACTTTTTATTTGTGGAAATTTAGAACTCTGACTTTTATTTTTTGAACGTTTTTATAATTTTAGTTTTTATTTTTTCCTGGTTTCCTAGCTGCACTCGCATAATTTCAGGTTGGTCGTAGTACGCAACTCTTGGGAAGCCTTGCTTCCGAAAGAGATCGTTGGAAGGGCAGTTGCGATGGTTTTAGTCAACAAATGGATTCACTTATTGGTGACGCACTGCTAAGCGCTGCATTTTTAGCTTATTCCGGGTAAAAAAATTTTATTCCTTCTGTTCTCTAAATTCACTGAAAATCTTTCGAAGACAGTCTTATAATTCAGTTACTATGATCAACAGTTGCGCGATCTTCTTCTTCATCGCTGGACGGCCTTTGTTGAGCAAGCGGAAATAAAACATCGCTCAGATTTGTCCCGTGTTGAGTATCTTTCATCAGTTGATGAGCGTCTCGAATGGAATAAAAATGGTTTGCCGGTCGATGATCTCTGTGCCGAGAATGCGATTATGCTTCATAGGTCGTTCTATATATTTATTTAAATCATCGAAGAAACGCAAATGTATTTTATGTAGGTATTTGCATATATATATAATTTATATTTATCAAAGTAGTGTATTAAGTATAACGTTTTCAGATTCAATCGATATCCGCTTATAATTGATCCATCAGGACAGGCAATAGATTATTTGATGAAACAGTTTGCCGAAAAGAACATCACAAAAACAAGCTTCCTGGATGATTCATTCAGGTGAGTTTTGACATTTCATAAGTTGTCAAGCTGACATTTACATCATATCGTTCTGTTGAACTTACTTTTGAGAAGATATACATTCAAAGTCAGTTTTTATTCAGATTTCTTCGATTCAGTTTTTAGTATTCCATCGAGATAAAATTGGAATTGAAATTATTGGTGACAATCTTGTTTTTATAGTATATAACGAATACATTTCTTGATGAAAAAATTGGATTACTGCTTATTTTAATAAGATATTTTATGTACTAAATTATGACGTATTCATAAAATTTAACCTGTTCTCATTGCAAAATAAATTGAGGATTCTACTGTATGTTGCAATATCATAAGTTTAAATGTTTGATGCAACATAATTTTAGAAAAAATTTGGAATCAGCATTACGATTTGGAAATTCACTTCTTGTTCAAGATGTCGAAAGTTATGATCCAATCTTGAATCCAGTTTTGAATCGTGAAGTGAAAAGAACAAGCGGCCGTATTTTGATCAGACTAGGTGATCAAGATATCGACTTATCTCCATCGTTCCAGATATTTCTAATTACGCGAGATGCTTCGGTTTGGTTTTAATTATAGTGTTGCAGATTTGAAAAAATAGCACTGAAAAAATACCATATGATTTGCGCTTGTTGATTTATGGTTGAATTTTTTTTTGTTTAATTTAAGGTTGAATTTGCACCAGACTTGTGCTCGAGAGTGACATTTGTTAATTTCACTGTTACACGCGCATCACTTGAGATGCAGTGCTTAAATCAAGTGCTAAGAAGTGAACGACCAGATGTAGATGAAAAACGTAATGATTTATTGAAATTACAAGGAGAATTTGCTGTGCGATTAAGGCAACTGGAAAAGGTTTGTTGAAATTATAATCTTGTTTTGCTTTATTTCTATCAGTTTTGTACGTTTGTTGTTGGGTTTAGTACGATTATTTGGTAGCATTGATTATTTTCAGGCACTACTGGCAGCGCTTAATGAAAGTAAGGGCAAAATACTGGATGATGATTCTGTTATATCCACTCTTGAAAAATTGAAAAATGAAGCTGCTGAAGTTGGTCGTAAAGCGGCTGAAACAGATAAAATCATGGCCGAGGTAAAACATGGTGAATTGAATTCATACATCTGGAATTAAATGAAACAGCTCCATTATTAAGAATGTAGAGTTTTCGAAACGGGTCTTATCTATCTCATAATCATAAAGCATTATCATTTCAAGGGGAAATACGAATTACTATATGAAAGTAATTATCTTCGATTATTTTCAGTTGTTTTCTATAATTTCTTTTAATTATGTATCATAGATGATTTCATTCGTAACATTTTGCAGGTTGAAGCAGTATCTCAACATTATTCACGTCTGGCGCAGGCATGTTCACTGATATATCTGATGCTTCAACAGCTTAACGAAGTTCATTTTCTTTACCAGTATTCATTAGACTTTCTATTGGAGATATTTATGGCAGTGTTAGTGTCATCGCAACTTAAATCCGTTACTGATTATGAACAACGGCTTGAAATAATAATGTCGAATTTGTTCCAGGTAAGCAGATTTTTTTTGTGTTGTCGCAAATAAATTATTTTGCTTAATTCAGTTTTTAACTTTTTTTTTTTGATTTTTTAAAAATTTAAATTCATCCAGTTTTTAATTTTCTATCCAGACGGTTTATCGACGCGTTTCTTTGGGTATGTTGCACCAAGATAAGATTTTATTAGCGTTATTGCTTATGCGTATTGTGTTGAAAGGGAATACCAATGAACCTTCATATCAACTGGAGGTCTGATTTTTGCTTATTGTTTTGTTGCTTATTTCACCTTTTGTAAGATGCATAATTTAGAGTGTTATGTTTGCCAAGTTCCATGCTATAAAAATTGAGTAATGAAACAGATAATTAAGTAGAATAATAATTCTTTACCATTCTTTCAGTTGGATCATTTACTTGGACGGTCCGAGATTTTCACTGGCCAAAAACAAACAGAGGGCGCTGAGTCTCTGCACGGCTTTAATGCGCAACAAATGGCGTCATTATTCCAGTTGTCTCGTTTACCTGCTTTTACGGATGTTGTTAAAAAAGTCAATTCGAGTGTAGACTTTGAAAATTGGATCATACTCGATAATCCAGAGCTAAATGTACCGATAATTTGGAGCGACAATGATAAATTGAGTAAGTTTGTCTTTATATTTAGGATGGGAAAACTTTGTTCTATCAGATTATCTGGGAAGTTCGTTTCTCAACTTTTGGAATCTAAAAAATTGATACTTCTCGCATATCTCGTTTTATAATTCGATTTGAAAATATTTTTTCTAATGAAAGAAATTCATTTTTAAAGCGGAGATTGGACATTGCATCAATGAATTGCTCGTAATTCATGCTCTTCGACCAGATCGCCTTTTGGCGTCTTCTCGCCGTCTTGTTGCTGCAGTATTTGGTAATGAATTTATGCAAGACGATCAAGTAGTGAACCTGCGTGAAATTGTGGAAAACGAAGTAATCCACTATCATTTTGAATGTCTTTTCTATTATTTATGGCTTAAGGAGACAGATTGAAAGTAGCAATGTCAAATCTGTTGTAGAATATTTTTGCATAAAGAATTCACCATTTTTATAATTAAAGCTTTTTAAAATGGTTTTTTAGACCAATGCAAACCGTCCAGTTTTACTATCCTCTGTTATTGGTTTCGACGCATCTGGCAAAGTTGAAGATTTAGCTATCGAAATGGGCCGTGAGATTACTCCGATTGCAATTGGTATTGTCTTATAAATCGTTTCCTTTTCAAGTAACTTTTTTTTAAAATAACTTTTAGTGTTGACAAAAAAATTTTTTCAGGTTCTGTGGAAGGTTTTTCTCAAGCGGATACAGTGTTAAATTCGGCCTCCAAATCAGGAAGATGGATTTTATTAAAAAACGTGCATTTAGCACCATCTTGGTTGGCTCACCTGCAAAAACGTTTACATTCCCTGAAACCTCACCCACAATTTCGTTTGTTATTGACCGCTGAAATTCATCCTAAACTGCCACCACAGGTCTTGCGCGCTTCACGTGTTATCGTATATGAACCAGCTACCGGCCTCAGAGTAAATTTTATTATGTAT
Organism: Mansonella ozzardi; assembly: GCA_029876185.1. Lineage (NCBI taxonomy): Eukaryota > Metazoa > Nematoda > Chromadorea > Rhabditida > Onchocercidae > Mansonella > Mansonella ozzardi. Next base: position 64,648 of record JARVGP010000132.1, read on the forward strand.
ACTTAATAGTAAATCTTCTTACATACTTAAATCTTCTCGTATTACTTAAAATTATAAAATGGAAATTCTAGAACGCAAGTCTTATTACTTACTGTTGTTTAGGCGAATTTGCTTCGCTCATTAAGCTCACTGGCACCGCAACGAATCAAGAAACCGCCAGCTGAGCGGTCACGTCTGTACTTTCTTGTATGTTGGTTGCATGCTATTGTGCAGGAGCGAATGCGTTATATTCCACTTGGATGGGCAAACTCTTATGAGTTCTCTGATGCTGATTTGCGCGTAGCTTGTGAAAAGTTGGATGCATCAGTTGACGCAGTCGCTATGGGACGTGCGAATGTATCACCTGAGAAATTACCATGGCATACACTTCGGTGCTTATTATCACAGTGTATTTATGGTGGCAAAATTGATAACAGATTCGACCAAGTAAAAATTTTTGCAAATTTGAAAACTGATTATTTTATTATTGCTTTTCATCATTATTCTGATACAAGGGTAGATTTATTTGCAATAAAGTTCCTCATCCAGTTAATGTTTATGTGCGAGTTGATATAGGCATACTTCGGATTTTTTCATTTCACTCTTACGAAAACATGCTTTTGTCAAATCACAGATGGTTTACTTCTCAGATGCTATACTTCGCAAATGCTTCATAGCATCTAGGTTTTTTTTTTTTTTAGCTGCTTCTACATAGTATTATCGTATATTTCTTTTTTAGTGAAGTATTCATAATTGCAGATGCTGCTTGATTGTTTCCTTGAGAAGCTTTTCACAGCTAAATCATTTGATGCTGATTGTGTTCTTATCAATAATATTGATGGTAAAGGAACTGATCTTTTCATGCCAGATGGCAATTCGCGTGAGCAACTTGTTCACTGGGTGGAAAAAATGCAATATTTACAGTTGCCTTGTTGGCTTGGTTTACCAAATAATGCCGAGAAAGTATTGTTAACAGTGAGAGGTATTGATTTTTCTAATTTGGTTTAAGTAGATTTGTTACAGTGTCAAATAATGTTCACAAACATGTATTTGATGAATGCTTAGGTGAAACTATGCTTGCCAATCTGCTGAAAGTATCTGACGAGGAGTTGGCATTCACTGGAGATGATCAGAAAACCCAGTCTCCGTCATGGATGAGTATTCTTGCAGAACAAAGCTGCCAATGGTTGAAGTTGCTGCCAACGGTAATTTTTCAGTTTATGTTTCATACTTCTATTTTTCGTATTCACAATATTTGTAGCACTTATTACTTAATATTTCAGAACATTCCCAAACTGAAGCGTTCAATGGAAAACATCAAAGACCCACTCTTTCGCTTCTTTGAACGGGAAGTTAATCATGGCATTCATTTATTGGCGAATGTGAGAAATGATCTGACAGAAGTATAATTACAGTTTTCTTAGCGAATTCTTGAAAATCAAATATTGATTGGTCCAGAGAAATTTTTGTGTTGCGTAAAAAATTTTTACATAATTGTTGGATTGGAGTTGTTTACAGATTTTTTTTTCAGGTTCAGTCAGTTTGCAGAGGCGAACGAAAACAGAGCAATCATACCCGTGCGTTGATACTAGCATTAAGTAAAGGTCTCATACCAACTGATTGGCTATGCTATACCGTTCCAAAAGTCGTCACTGTCATGGCATGGATCCATGATTTCATACAAAGAGTGCAACAACTTATCAGATTAGCTGGATCTGCTTCGCTGAAAGTTTGCTTTAATACATTACATACTGGTTACACATTTTATAGCAGATTTTTTGTAGATTCCTATATTTTCATTTCTTCAGAAAGAAAATATCTGGTTAGGCGGGCTGTTTGCTCCAGAAGCATACATTACTGCCACAAGACAGACAGTAGCACAATCAAATCAGTGGTCTTTAGAAGAATTACGTATGCATATTGAAGTAGGCGGGATGGATGATCGTCCTGACACATTCAGAGTTGAAGGTATCGCGTTTTCTATGCATGCTAAAATTTAAAGCAATGAACAGAATTTGGTTTTTTGAGTCACTAATATAACTGTTAAGGAATTTCATTGTTTTGTTAGGTCTTCGATTGATGGGTGCGATATGCAGGGAAAAGAATAAACTGGAGCTTGTGGACGAGGTTAGTACTGATTTAAAAAAGGTTACACTGTCATGGTTTCGCGAAGCAAGTCCTGCGAACAGCATTACTCTTCCTGTTTATTTGTACCGTGACCGGAAGAACTTATTGTTTACTCTTGATTTCGATCCGGGTGAAGTTCAGAAGACAAATTTTTATGAAAGAAGCGTTGCTCTTACATCGAACAGTTCACTATCGTAGATTGTTTTGGATGTAAATAATCTTATTTTAAATGCGGTGAGAATATGGAGAGCAGTGGTTATATAATAAATTAATGCTAAACAAACAAAAATAATGCATCAATTAATAACTGTGTATCTCATTGCTTGATTGTCATGTTTATCACTTTAATTTATTTTTCAATTTGCATGCTGCATCTATGATGAAATAACTTGATTCTTCGACATTTGGTAAGAAAATAAAATTATGCTTCTATTGTATTATCAGCATGAACAACATCATGTTTGTGTTGACCGTTCGTGGAACAACATGGACGTATGTGAGAATCTTTTTAAAGTAGTACATATAATGAAGGATTTTGTATCATGAATTTGATCAGGAAACGGTCTATAATATTCTACAGATGTAATGAAACGGCAAAATTCGAGAACGAGAAAATCTGAATCATTTTGAAGGTTGAATTATAGGAATATGAAATCCTGCTTGCATTCTTGCCTCCCGTGCTTTTTGATAATATGTGGAAAACCATTGTTTTTAACTCTTTTACGATATGTTTCTGATATTTCTCCCACATGTTATTGTATTCTGCATAAATTGGAGGTAATGCTGCATTGCTCTAGTCAAGGGAAACCCGATTAATTTATATCAGATTTGGGACTCATAACTGACAAAAATTTAAAAGGAATTGACTTTCCCAACATGACAAGATGTATCGAACAGGGTAGCTAGTCGAGATAGTCTATTGATCATTGGTGCGGCGTGTCAGCAATACCCAAGTTGAGGGTATTGCTGCATTACACACCGGATACAAAGACTACATTAAATCTTATCGATCAGTTGAACTGCAAATGACTCGAAATTATAACATTATTCGAAAAATATAATCAATAATGAATAATTTCGAAAAAACAAAATAATTACAATTTTTAAGCAAAAAAACCCTATCAAAATACAAAACTGCCAATCCATTGGAGCCATGTTTATGTGAAATAAATCCACAATGATTTCTTACATTCCAGTCAAGTAGAATTCCTAAACTGGAAATACTCGACTTACATATCTCTTAAAGTCTGTGAGATAATCGTGTTCATCAACATAACTAAAAAAAAACCAAAATACCAAAAACTTCATAGAAGAAAAAAATGTGGGCAAATGATAATTCCTAAGTTACATATGCACCACATATATATACATTAAAATTAGGCAAGCCGATATCACTGTTGCCATTATCATTGAATCTCGTCGTTTTCTGTTCTGCATTTTTTGCATCATACTATTTAGTAGCGGATATTTTTCTGCAATATGATATGCTGAATAATCGAAATAACAGAAAAACCTTCTTTATCATTATTATGTAAAATACATATGAAAAAGTGTGCGCATGATTAACTAATACACAGGAATCTAATCTATCTGCTGGAAAATCCTATCACTGAAAGTAAAATATTCAAATCCCTTGAGCTAGAAAAATAGTAAAATGTAATGTTCTTTCACATAAGATCATACTTAATAAACGAAACCCCTAATAGAAACTTTCAATGAACATTATAATTAAAAAGTAGTCCTTTACGAATAACTTGCAGAAAACCTACTGGCTAATGCATTTATTTTTTTACTAATGTCTCGCAGGTTCACCCGCTGTTTATGGACATGTTCTTTCGCCGATATTGCAATGCTGAAAATGTTTTTAATTAGCGGCAACTCTAATAAATAAAACAAATCACGAAAATTTAAGTAAAACAAGAATAATAAAAATACTTAAGGATAGGGAAAGTTATTAAATATGATTATTCCGATTCTATCCTTAATGTTTGAAGATGAGATAATCATACATTTCCATATTTTACTGCTTGATTCTTGCAGAATTAGAGGCGAAAGAATTGAGAAATAAATAAACCACAAGTTACCTAATCTGTTCATCCAAAAGACGATCGCAACTTGATATGTGTTCATTCTCTTTTAAATATATGTCAGTTGCTTTTAAACGATTATTGAGATAAGGACTATCGTTTGAGCCCCCGCTTAACAAGCTTTCCCTGAAAGAGTCATAAGAAAATAATACTGCCGTCTGCGGAAGTGATAGAAACCTAGATAATATAGATATAGCATGTTTGAAAAACTAAAAGATGGGAAAGAAAACTGGGTATAGAAAACATCTCAAAAGAGTAATCAAATAAAAGCTTGTAAAAAAAAAGGTATTAAGTTACATTAACCTCTGCAAGTGATTTCTTATATTATCATGTGATCTGTTATATTCCGTACAGTAATCACGCAAAATTTCACGATGCCTTCTGAGAGTGTGCTGTAAAGCTGGACTAGATGCCCATGTAGTAGTTCTTGAATTTGCCTGACACTTTGTTACATATTCTGTCATCTGAAATTGCATTCTACATACTCATTTGAAAATTTCACATTGGAAAAACTATCTTTTACCTCAATCTCTAACGACAAATTTCACCAACAAATAAAATAATACCCTAAATGACACGCACTTAGTTGTTGGTAGTTTTACGCTAAACACTTCATTTACTCGAATATGAAAACAGAAAAATTTATGAAAATACTGCAAAAAATTATCCTCATAGTGCTTGCTAATCATCAATAATAGAGACTCGAAAGGTTTAAGAGTTAATCCTAATTTTTTTATTGTAGAAAAAAGATCAATGCTTACCTGATCGTCAACCTGCGTAAGCTTTGCAATCATGATTTCTATTTCTGTTGACAAAGAATTGAATAATTCCTGCTTACTGCTTACAGTTGCTTTGTCATTCAACAGAGATTCATATCGGCCTGCAACAACTGTGCCAAAAATAATATGAAGTCCTATCATTCAACTCAAATTTGAATAACATATAAGAATAGAGTTTCCAACTGACAGAACATTAAAAATCTACAAGCTTGTTATCGAAAGAAATAGGTTTTGTTATATAAAGAACTTATCAGCAAAATATTTAATCGACAAATACTATATGCATCTTTACCTGACGTACCAGAGGCCAATTTATTTAAATCTACTAATTTCGCATCGATCTGATTCTCAAGGGTACGAGCACGACGTCGGAGATCTAAAAACGATTTGTAATCGCATTATTTTACGTAGCTTATATATAAATAATACTATGCAAAACTAAGAGTTCAATTTCGATAATATTAGAAACAAACTTAAAATGAATCGAATCAAGCGAAAATTACTATGTTTACTCGCTTATCTGGTTTTTTTGAGAATGATTAGGAAACAAAAATACTTACCGTCCCAAACTTCCACCATGGCTTCCGCAGCAAATCCTAAACTTCTGAGGTCAACGTTTCAAAATGGAATTACAACCTTTTTTATTGAAATAATACATTCGTAAACCGATTCTAATCTCTGATTTCATCAAATTTGTTAAATGATGGCGTTCCACGTCAAAAAAATATGCAAGTAGTAAATCTAACTAAAAATGCTGATAAAATGAATCAGAGATTCAAAAATAGCAGATTAAAAAGTAACAGACCTGCTTCAAACCTCCTGAAAAATCATGCCATGAAAGGGTTCACTTATACATATTACTTACATGTATATATCATATATTTTTTAATCCTGCAGTGGGCCTAACCAAGAGTGACAAACATATCCACAGAAGAGTTGAAAACCATCTTAAAAAATATGAAAACCCATTCCAGCGAGTCGACATGACAAATGAATAGAAGGTCCAAAACACTTCATTCATCAATCAGATGTGCTCTGAGAAATTTACCTAGGATGGAACCAACGAATAGTAAATGTTTTAAATAGTGTCGATGCATGACAATATTATAAATGATGAAACAGGTAAAGAAACGAGACGCAGTTGTAGTTGCATTGCTTCAGTGAGTGAAGTATTTAAGATTTAGATGGTCATTATCTATGAATTAAAGCAGTAAGCAAATCAAACCAAGCAATTTACACAGCACAAAATAAAACATTTTCAGAGAAATATAGAAAAAAACAGTATTAATGTTTTGATCATGAAATATCTTCACCGAATCGTTAACTGTTACTTGCAAGTCACATTCAAATGAATTGATTTCCTCGATTACAACAGAGCTGCCTAGATTCCTCCAACAGTACTGTGTATGCTGTTTTGTTATTATTATTACCATTGTCCTAAAATGTGTTAACCGGTATAATTATATTTCGCAATTTTTTCTAATTTTCTATTTTTTTACAAATATTAAATATATTTTATCATTATCCTAAGATATTCTGCCTCTTATAACTTCGATATGGATAATTCAACGTAACAAACCATCTGCTGAAGTAAGACAGTAGATTTCAAATATTCTTCTGCATGTTTCCTCTGTTCTAAACTGGAAATGCTGCGATTTCCATGCATAGATTCATATAGTTCCAGCTTTTTCGGTTGCTTTGATGTTGCTACTAAATAAATTTTTTTTAAAATTTTTAAATTTTAAGGTAAAAAATTCAGTAAATTGCCCTAGAATAATAAATAACTTATGAAAGTAAAATTACCATTAAAATCTTCAGAACGTATTTCATCGACAAAGTTGTTAGAAAGACAATCCCAGACAACAGTCTCATCATCAAAAAGCTGAGAGAAACAAAACTTGTCGCGCAAGGATTTCGGTTCCTGGCTGAAAAAATCACGGGAAAATGTGAGGTGCAAATGGGTATTAAAAATTTAATAGTAAGTTTCAATGCATGAAATGAATTGAAAGAAGTGTGCAGTAAACAGAAAGAAAACACAACTAAGAAACCATAAAATTAGCATCATTTATTGTGTGACGAAAATGAATAATTGTGAATGCTCACTCACTATTTAATTTCATATTTTAACAAACTGTAATGCATGGTGTTCCAACAGTAATTTTTTTCCCGATTTAAACAAAAGAATAAAATACCTACTGAGAAACATAACTGAACAATCTGCAAAACTGCAAAACATTCAAAATTTGCTTTTTTATGCTCTTTATATTTTAACTCCAAATGATAAATCAACATACCTTACACTTGTACTAGGACCATTATCTTCTTCCATCAACTCATCTTCACTGATGTCGATTAACTGTTTTGGATCCACTACTGAAGCAAGATCCAAGGGTTCAGTGATACTCTCTGTAACTTGAACAAAACATACATAGATGCATACGAAATAAAACTGCAGTAACAGAAATATTTAGTTCAAAAGTCATTTTATGTGCTCAATTGATAGACATTTCATTTTAGTTTTGGGGGCACTTGACTCACTCATAATATCCATTGCCTACATTTCAACAGCCTTTGAATGAATGACTACAACAAACCATTATCATGTTCATCATCCGAGATCTGGTCACATCGGACTTCGTCTTCGGATACTAAACTCAACTCACCATCCTCTTCAACAAGTGAGCCCACTTCACTTTGTTTCACATCTGAATCATCAGAAATTTCTTCAGTGACTAGAACCTTCGCTTTTTTAATCGACGGTACTACATTCCCTGTAAAAATATATTACAATATTTTTTAAAACTGCCGGTGTAACAATATCATATATAGAATGTGGTTATGAACACATATTGTTAAGTCAATACAAATAAGGGCATTTACAACATTTGGTTGAAACAATTACACCAACCAAGAACTTTCTGCATTTGGCACTCGAACAGAGCGATAACCAATAGCAGAAAGTACAGATTCACAAGGATAACAGTGATAATAATACAGGCTAAAAAATTCATGTGTGTCTTATGAAAAAAAGTCTAGATTAAAAAACAGACCTTCATCATCAGAACTTGAAATTTCATCGGCAATAACATCGTCCAATTTAAGAGGTTTTCCATTTCTTTCACCTTTGCTATTTTCTTCACTCTCATCATCACTTACAGCAAGCATTTTTTCTTCTGGCATGAGCGGCAAATTTTTAAATCGATTATGATTGCTATTTTCCAATTTGTCGAAATTTCGATGCTTTTCTGAAATGTAATTTCGTCATCGCAATGAAGCGTCTAAAATTTTCAACAAATACAACAAATGAGATTTATATCAAAAAAATTAGTTTGTACCTTAAATTTCACTTATGATAATAATTTTACCATTATTTGATTTCATAATTTTAAACATATTTTCTTAGATTTTGCATCATTATTTGATTATTAAATTGATCCCGAATTCTACCGATGAAATGAAATCTTGAAGCAAAATCTAAGTAAATATGTTTAAGATTATGAAACGATGACCATACAAATAACTTGCATCAAATGAAATAGTATTTAAAATCAGATGGACTACAGAAATACTATTTTTAAAAATGTTTAGGTTGTTTAATTCATGAATGTAATATTCAAAAAGTTTCAATTGCCTCCAGTTTCCCCACCAAAAAAAAAAAAATAATAATAAAATAGGTCAAAAAAAGATAACGAAACAACTTTCTTATGTCTCACAGTCATTTCTTTTAGGAGCACATTTTTTGCAGAACTTCAAAAAATTATATCATGAAATGATTTCACAAAGATCTTTCCTACTAAAATCTTTTTCATTATCTAACCTACAGCATTCATCTTGCTAACGCATTAATATATGTCGAGTATAGCTACTTTAATTTAAGCGCATGTAACTACCAAAAAATTTTTGCTGTCTCCGCAATAATGAATGATAGAAGAAAATACCGTAGAAAATTAATTAAATGTCGAAAATCTTACCCACATAACAATTACTTCGCTTGTTTTCTTGCCGATCTTTACATGAGGTCCCAATTTTTACAATGAAATCACCACCAACATTGATAGCAGCCCTCGAATTATTACCAAAAATTGACTGGCTTCTACGAGGTACAACCACTGAAGATTTTGGCTGCAATTTGTACTGTTTCGAAATGTAGAAAATTGTATTACAAAAGTTTTTACAGTCACCAGTATTGGAAATACTAACTTCTATGATATACTTAGCGAATTCAATACAAACCTTCTTCCCTTCTTCCTCTAACATCGTAAGTTCTCGTTGAATTTCAATCAAACGTTGTTCCAACTGATGGCATGTTGCACTCGAACTTTCAACTAAAATATCAATTAGTTCGATATGAATAGCTTTACTTCAATTTTTAAGCACCCATTATATTATTCTAAATTCTAAGAAAAATAGTTCCGGTTAATTTTATGCAAAGAAATAAATTTAAAAAGATTATCAAATAGAAAAATAATGATAAGACATACTCTCATTTACATAAGGTTTTTGTGTACCGCCTTCTATATCATTGAACTGAGGCAATATACGTTGAAGCGACTGCTGTTGTTTGGCTAGTAACTTCGGATCATGGGAAAATTTACAACTTTCACCGTAATGGCAATCACCGAATTTCGCGAAAGCGTAACAGATTTTGTTCACATGTTTTACTGCTCTGCAATAAGATTAATTGGCTTTAATTGTTTTCATAAGCAAAAATAACAATGCGTCCAGAAAAAACTGAAAAAAAAAAACAAAGCAAATCTTTTTAATTTACATATTCTCCTTCATACGATAATAATAGACAATGCTCTCATGCAGAAAATATTACACATCAAAGTGATGGCAGCATAATTCAAAGTATGGTAAGAAATGGATGATTAAAGCAAAAATAGTAATGATCATTGAAGGAATCAAGGGAAATGCGAGTCACTGATGATATATTTTACTTACTTTTCTCGTTCTTTTAATTCATAAATCGATTTTGCTCTATTTTCCTTCGCTGGCTCACTACTCGTACTCTGTATGTATCCTATCTGATCGCCTAAAGAATTTGTTCCATAACTGCCCACATAAGTGTTGGCATAAAAATTTGTTGCATTCACCGGATACTGTGGTTCGCTGATGGTCGAATTTTCGATAAAACCACTATAACTGCTACTTTCCACGGGTTCAAAATCCCCGAACGTACTACTATAACCTTCTGATAAAAGCCGACGATTTATGCCCTGATAAAATAAATTATTTAGAATTTTTATAAGTTGACTCTATTTTATCAGTTAATGATGTTCTACAATTGTAAATGAAATAGAAATCATTAAAAGAGAAAAAAAAAAGAGACAAAAGTAATTCAAACATAATTTATAACTGAGAAATGAATAATACAACATCTGAAGTGAATGTTTTTGAAAAATAATATTACAAATGTATAAGCTTAGTTCCTATCTTATTACCAATGTTACTCTTGTCCTCACAATAAAAAAAAACATTAATTTTAAATTTTAAACATGCAACAATTAACATCTATGAGTTACGGCTTGTTAATTAAGATATATTAGAACACTACGATATAACAAAAATTTACTACATTTAGAAACTACTTAATTATAAGAAAACATTCACTTCAGAATATGATTCTCATAATGAATAATGATTTGTCAAACTAAATAATTTAATAATTCATAAAAATAAAATCCTTTAGGCTTTTTCAAAAGTATTGAGGTGAAAAATTAATTAACCTTCCCGAGAGTTCGATGTAAATTAGTTGAACTGGTAGTTGGTATTGTCTGTGTCTCATCACATTCTTCAAAATCATCCAAATATTTTGCGTATGTTGCTGGTGGGCTTGGACTTCTTTTCAGCATTTCCTAAAAAAAAACAACACACTTCAAAATTTTTACCAAAATCTTCAAATCCTTATCTATCGATCTTTTGTTCTACAACCAAAATTCTCTGAGAATTTTCAGCTGCATTTTAATTTGTCACTATCTATTGCAGCATTTTTCATTGAATCTTTTCAAAAATTCAACTTTGATTGTGTCGAAGTTTTGACTTTACTTAACGAATGATATTTTATTTTCTACAGTAAATATTATACAGTAATTGTATGATTAATTACAGTAAAAGAGCAAAATAAGTCAACTTATGCAAAAATAGAGCAAATGCTTAAGTTTCCTTGTAAAAACGAAATGATCTCTTTTCCGTAGTGCAATTACTTCATCATCACTCATAGAGTTTCATGGATACGGAGAATCTTCCGTGTTATCGTTCCCAATTTGGTGCTACAAAGTTTTCGCGTGTACGATGGCTTGATCTTGGTGGACAGCAGAAGAAATTTCTAACTTCTGCGTACGATTGTCGCAATAAAGAAATAGCTGCATGGTCATTAATCGAAGGTTAACAAGTCTCTTTTTTTTTCACTTATCTTTTATTTTGTATTTTATTAATATCTGAAGATAATATATTCTTATATTTCTATTTATATTTTATCAGCAATGCCAAGTATCAACTGGACAAGTATCACTTGACAAGTATCACTTGATATTATCACTTGATAAGTATCACCTAATATTATCACTTGACAAGTATCACTTGATATTATTACTTGATAAGTATCACTTGATATTGAAGATTCAATTTATGTTACTTTATGATATCGCCTATCTTCTTATTTCCTTTGCTATGATTGAGACACTTAACTCGCTGCTCTCTAAAATAAGTGAAAGAGCTAAGCTTTTAGATAGCATCTTTGAGAAAAGTTCATCATTATATCATTAATTGGAAATAATAACTTGCAATAAAAGCTATCCTTAAATCAATCACTCTTTTAATTTAAAATCATTTTAGATGCTGAATTGACGGACGATTTATTCTTATGCGAATGCAGATATATGATCGATACAGATGTGAATGATTTGCTGTACGTAATATCCTTATTTTATAGATTTTAGGGACTAGAATTTTACAAATTTTCTTAATATTCTTTTTTAGAATGCTTCATTGATAGTGAATCTTTTTTTTTTTTGTTCGAATACATTTTATGCAAGAATTGAAGTTAAACTTTTGTTGTTGGCTTTTTTTAAATTATTAAATTGAGAAGCTAAACGAAATTTTACAGCTTATATGATAGAACGAGATTCGCAGCTGCAATGAATGATGGCTCAGTAAGATTACTGGAATACGATGAAGGTGTCATTAAACCTATGAAGAAATATACCATTATGAATGATGGTTGCCCTTGTAACGCATTATGTTATAACAATGGTAGGATCATCTGTGGTAGTGAAGGTGGCAGTCTGATAGGTATTGATTTGGAAGGCAACTCCAAGGAAGTTGTATCTTTGGTTTGTTCATTTTAGAATTTTTTTTATAACACTGATAGGATCATCGAAATGTTTGCTGTTAATACAAGAAACTTCGACTCTCATCCCCTAACTTTTTACTTGACGTAAAATTACGTTTTTGTTCTCGTTGTTAGTCTGACAAAAGCCTTACATTTCCCTTCAAATTATAGAAGAACTTTCCCATCCAATTCATATCATGGAATTTCGAAATACAGAATGAAGCTGAAATTTCACAAAACATTAATGATATTATTCTCCATATAGAATTTTACAGTTCTTTTCAACTTGGAAACCTGCTAATTTATATCGTTCTTTACCCAGCTATTATTGATAATTGATTTTGAACTATCATGGTAATTTAAATCCTGAAACAAGTTACTAATTTAGAGTATGGCAAGCATAAGGTCTCTAACATCGGTCGCGCAGGATATTTTTGTATCAGCTCATCTAGATGGGCAGATCTGTTTATGGGATCTCAGAGGCGAGGCGGAATCATCTAGGCCTGTATTTTCCTGCAGAGTCACGGACTGTTTTCAAGGTGCTACATCGCTTGCTACCCATCCAGCCGAACCTAATTTGGTCAGTTTTTCTGTTTTCACTTGATGATTTTGCATATTTTCGTTATATTTTTTAAAATTTAGTAAGCTATAAACCATAGACATCTCTTCATGCTATGAATACTTCATGTAGATAAATTTCTATAAGTTACAAGAATTACAGGTTGGTTTTGGTACCGAAGATGGTGGTATTGGTTTTCTTGATACACGTCGAAGTAGTTGTTTGTTGAATGCTATTGCAGTTTCATTTCCGGTTGACACAGTCTGGGAGGTCACATTTTTTTCATTTTTCTACTTTTTTTTCGCTGTATGCTGTTCAAAATTTGAGGAAGTACCCAGTGGGATGTGATATCAGCGGTGTGCATTTTCTTCCGATTGATCCATTTATTTTGAAAATGTTTAAATGTTTCAGGTAGCTTTCCATCCGGTTTATCCGTCAAATTTTTATTGCGCGACTGGTAAAGGTTATTTGCTGCATCTAAGTATCAAGGGTTCTGGTCTGTCCAAGTAAGTTCAGTTGTTGTGCTTTGTGATAACAGTAGTGTCTTATCTGAGGTTTGATAAATCACCAATAGAAGATTGAGTGTAAGCCTTGCCGACAAGCTTCCTTTGTGGCCATGTTATTACATCAAATATATTATGTTTTTCTTTTATATCATTAAAAGTTAGTGCTTACAGTTCGATTTCAAACTTTAACAATCAGTCGCGAGCAAATGTATGGCTTTCACCATCAGTTCGTTCTGGGAATACAAATGTTGTTGCGCTTATTGATTGTCTGACATCAGTAAGCACTTTTAGTGTGTCGACAAATGGAATTATCGCTTGTTCAGACAATCAAATGATTACTTATATTGACAGCAAATATTTGGCGTAATTCTTTAATCATTTTGATCTGTTGACTTTAGCAATTATTTAGTTCTCTCATGTCTGAGCAGAATTGTTGCTTCAGTTGTTAGTATGAATGTTGATATCGAAACAAAACAAAGATTTCTTTCTGTTGATTAAGAGGAATATCATCGAATTCAAACCATTTGAAATTTCCATCTTTCTCTATTGTCATATTGTTTTCCTAAAATACATCTTCATATTTTTCTAAAAGCACGGTGCAAAATACTGGATTTTTGTGTCTAGGAAATAACTGTGATATTTTTATGTGGAGCAGATCAACACTTTTTCTTTAAAATATTTCTCGTAGTAAAATCTTTCAAGTAATTTCACAAAATCAACTTTTAAAGATTCAGTAACTTGTTCTCTGGTGAGATAATGACATCATACGTCTTTCCCAAACTAATAATCATTTTTATGTAGGACTCCATCTTGTATCTGAATTATAGCTAAAATTTAACCATCGGTTTTGAATAGATAACTTTCAAATTCATAGGAAACAAGATGGTAAAAGTTTTCGAGCTTTCATGTCCAGTGAAATAAATGATAACTGTACGACAAGATTGAAAGAGGATTCTGTTCTGTTGTGAATAATTATACTTCACTTGACTTTATTTATTGAAGCTCTTTTTTCCTTTTACAATATAGAGAAGAACAATAGTGATGTGTGTATCCCAGAGAATTGAAACGGAAAGTTAGATGCTGATTGTATTTTCAATTGCATCATTCATTATCACCAACCGACAGCTTAATGGTGGGTTTGCTGGTCACTAAAGGTATTTTAAAACGATTCCGAATGGCTAAAACTGACAAGTTTGGTTCGATTAACTTCACCGCTTGCGTGCTGCATAGCGATAACCTTCTAGATTTTCCGTGGAATATTCCAAACAAAATATGGACACAACAAGGAATGTTATGGAACTGTTGAGTGATATTGTCATGTTGTCATCGTTGTCTGAGCATTTGTAATGGACGCATTTGATAGGGTCTGCATAGAGATCGGCCTAAAAGTACTTCTTGTGTTTCTACAACACTTTCCATACAATATATATATGGGTTTCCATTTTTCTTTGATCTCAAATTTGTAATATTTGTAAAAGACTTTTGCATAACTTTGCAGTGAATTGTTGATCTCTTTACTGATGGAATTTGCCAATTCTACATTTCATTTTTAAAATCCCTTTTAATACATATTTTCTGGCTTATTATGTTACATATTGATTGCTTCAAAATTAGTAAACAACATTAGAAATATATACACACTTAATTTAGAAACAATTTTTTGTCTTTATATGATCAGCATAATGACATGACAAATTACAGCAACAATAAAAACATCTTTTAATATTTCAGCAACTGCAACAGTTTATGGTGTTGGTTGATCCCGCTAGTTGAACGGTCAGTTTCAATTACTGATTAACTTCACATCTAGTTTCTTCGTAAGCTAAAATGAGTAATACTGAAAGTACATAGGAGAAAGAACTACTTATTGAACAAAAACGGCTTAAAAGAAAGTCGAAAACGAATGAGTATTACCAGCAATTACTCCAACTGAAATTGCAGCAAATATATTCCTTCCCACTTTTCCTTCAAATATCCACAATAAAACCAAGCAAGACTGATAGAATTGACAAGCTGTTGAAGATATGCTCGAATAAGATACTTTACACTTCGCCACAATGAACATAACATTTCAGTGGAAGTTAAAATATTT